>WSXT02051415.1:0-12955 GCA_011762715.2 Neuroterus valhalla
ATCCTCATCCTCACCCTCACCCCCATATCCACCCCACCCCTACCCTCACCCTCATCCTCATCCTCACGTGCTTATTCTCATCAACAATCCTATATTTTTTATTAGTATCTTCATTCCGATCCTTAAAATCATAATTATCCTCATCGCCCTTATTAGCTTAATTAACTCTGTCCTCAAAAAACCCCATCGTTATTGTCTCGTAGCTTATTCAAGTCCTCATTTGCATCCACTTTGTCATCCTTACTTTCAACCCGAACCTCCTCATCATCCTAATCCCTCAACCATAATATGATACTAATTTGTAGTTTCTGCATCCTCATCCTTAACATAATAATTTTCCTCTTTGCCCTTATTGGCTTGATCATCTCTATCCTTATTACCCCATCCTCATTGTCCCGTAACTGATGCTCGTCCTCATCTTCATCCACTTTATCATCCTTATCCACATCCTGATCCTCATTATTAGGTGCATAACCATCCCTCAATCCTCAACCATATCATTATACTGAATTGCATTGCCTGCATCCTGATTCTTAACATCCTAGTTCTCCTCATTGCCCTTATTAGATTGATTGGCTCTATTCTCATTAACCCAACCTTTTTATCTTGAAGCTGATTCTTGCCCTTATCTGCATCCACTTTCTCATCCGCTCCTTTTATGCCATCCTCCTCATTATCCTAATCCTCATCATTATGCCCATAATCATCCCTCGTCCCGAAATTATATCATTATACTGATCTGTATTGTCTGCGTCATGATCCTAAACGTCATTGTTCTCCTTATTGCCCTTATCACCCTGATTGTCTCTTTCCTCATTATCCCGTCCTTATTGTCTCATAGCTGATCCTCGTCCTCATCTTTATCCACTTTCTCATTCTTATCCTTAACCTGATCCTCCTCATCATCCTGATCCTCATCATCATTCTTAAACAAAGCGCCCTCATGTATATCCAAATGAGTCACTAGGATACCTATATTCTCTTGCCTGCTTCTTGTCCCTCTTCTTCTAAACTCTTCATTCTTCATATAATTACGACTTGCATTATTATGCTAACATTATCTTACGCTATGTTTCCTGATCACCTAATTATCCTAGTGATCGTCCTGTTTTTTTTCTGAATGATTCACAAGAATCCCCATATATCTTAGCTGGTTCTTATTTTCCTCCTCATATATGTATCCTTCATATCATCACTGCAAACCAGTCCCATCCACATTTTCCTTTCTTCCCTGATATTTTTTTTTGTATCCAGTAGACATCATATTTAGATACTAGGATCCTGATATTTCCGAACTTGCTCCTTCTTCTCCTCGTCGCATCTGCATCATTCATACAACTTTACAACTCACTTGTCCTATATATTTTCCTTCGCTTTCTTGGATATACTTTGTATACAGAGTTAATGTCCAACGAAGCTGCTGAGATCCCTATATTTCCTAACTTCCTACTTCTCCTTCTAATCCTTCAATTGTTCATAGTGTAAAAATTTGTCCAAAAAAGTCTCAAGAATCTGTATATTTCTCACATCCTCACCCTCTTTCTCCTCCTAATTCTTGAACTCTCCAAAGTATTACAACTTGCCAACCTGATCTACAATCTCTATTTTCTTCTATTATTCTGAAGAAATCCGTTATTGTCTCATCAGGCTCTAAGGATCTCCCTATTCCTGAACTTGCTCCTCCTTCCTATCCTCACTTCTGAAACCTTCATGTATATGGTGATACTGAATAAGAATAAGATTTTTCGGTTGACCTATACATGAACACCACTTGTCAATACCATCCACACTATCCCTCTTCTTATGTACTCTTAGGATATTATGTGGAAGCTCTTCATTCCCCATCCTGGACTTCCGATTTGTTATCGCTGCTGCTGCTGCTACATTATCACCTCTCTCCAATCATATTTACCTTCTCCATGCTTCACCATTATTTTCAGGATAGGCAGTGGATGTTTTCTAAGGTTCCTAGGATTCCTTCATCTTCTTGACACCACCCTCTTCCTTACCTTCTTTTCCTTCTCTCCTCTCTCCTCCTTCCTTTTCATCTTCATCCGCTCCTACGCTTTACATCATCACTGTAGTGTACAGTGATGAACAGTGATGGAATCAGTGGATTCCATTCACCTCGTCTCCTCTTCTATATTGCCTTTAGAAAATTTCTAGCTTACCCCTCTCCAATCCGTCCTTACCCTACGCCTCATCCTCCCTAACCCCCTCCATCACTTTACGCTTTCCACATCGCTGCGATAAGACATCCTCTGGGTTCCCAAATCTTGAATCCGAATTTTACTGGCTGAGTCTGAAGAGAAACGGGAGGGTAGATGGTTGATTGGACGGTTCACGAGTAAGTTTGCAGAAAGGGCATGAGTAATTGTAGAATCTGCGGCGGGATCCAACTTGTCGAGTGGGATACAGGTGACGGGCGTCGGTCGTGGTTCGATGTTCGATCTCTGGAAGTCGAGCCGGCGACGTACCTCTCTCTCATGGTGCGGGATCACCATATCTCTTGGCACATGGTAGCAGCTCCTGCCTGGTAGCTTCTGCTACACCAGGAATGTCAGCCGGCGCGGAGCGAGCAACAATGCTCGATGCAAGATAAGGACCAGTCTCAGAGACCCTCCACTTTCCCATCTTCATGGACCAATCGAATATCGAAAACCACCATAAACAGTTCCACTCGTCGATAATATTGCAAACAGAAATGGAGTGAACATGCATTCACGAAATTCCTAATCTCTATATCTATTTTCTCATCAAAGGTTCGTTTTTCCAGTAAAAGGATTCTTCTTTCAAAATTTTATACGATAATCCATAGAATACGATTTGATTCGATTATTGGTTAAAATTTCTAATCTCTACCAAAGTCTTGAGCTTGGGAAAATCTTGTTGAACAGTTAAGTCGGAAATATGTGCAAAATATTTCCCATTCTCTCCTAGCATTATATTAGTTTTATTAGGTTTCCGTATAAGGTTTCGATTACATCGAATATTTATTAACTCCATTCTCCAATATTCCTAATCTCTACCGGAATTCGAGTCTAATTGTTACCAACATTTTTATTTAAGAGGCATTGTCATAGGCTGTTATTGAAGTTCAACTCTAAATATTTTCGAATGAGCTGCACCATCTGGTAAATTGTTTATTCATCTTTTTCAAAATAATTCCTTAAGTTCAAATATTTGATATTCTGCGGGGAAGAGTTTTCTAAAAATGGTCAAGTTCCAGTCGCCTTTTTTCACAAACTCATATACTGAAGAGGGGAATAGTTCTGTGACTCGAAGTAACACTGCTCACCTGATTTCAAGATGAATCCGATTAAGAGGTTTTGGTTATAAAATATTATAAATGTCTTCCCACAAAATTCCTAATCTCCATATCTTTTTTTTGTTCATAGTTTCGTGTTTTTTTGCGCCTCCAATTTTGAATATGATATTCATTCTTCAGAAAAGGCTCAT
Source organism: Neuroterus valhalla (assembly GCA_011762715.2). Classification (NCBI taxonomy): domain Eukaryota; kingdom Metazoa; phylum Arthropoda; class Insecta; order Hymenoptera; family Cynipidae; genus Neuroterus; species Neuroterus valhalla. The sequence goes on from WSXT02051415.1 coordinate 3,460, forward strand.
TTTCCTCTATATCCTTACCAAAAATCCCTAATATCTACTAAGAACCTATTTTCGATGAAGATGTCGACAATAATTTAGAAAATAATTCTAGAATTCCCCAGTCAAACTCTATTAGGAATGTTTTTCAACCACTTCCCCTATTCTAAGAAAGATAACAAATCTTAATATTGGGCTACCTTAGAATGCTCTGTATATTTTTAATCTTCATGCAATTTTTTTAAAAAATTCCTGATCTCGATACCTTAAATTTGATCTGAGAAAATTCAAGTATCCTTAACCTCGAAATTTGGAAAGTCTAGTTCCTCGACCAATTTGAGCATCTTATACCATCTGTTGTACTGTAATTCCATAAATTTCCTCAATCTTCCGTCCCCGTGTCTCACCAACACCTTCAACTCTATTTCCTGCCAATCTACCTCTCCTCTATAAAACCCAAATCCTTTCCTCATTCGCTGTCTTTCTCCTTCTCATTTTGAGCCATCTGTATTGCCTCTCTTCTCTCTTGACCTAAGCTCCTTCATTGACGCTTGCGCTATTTTCCTGCCCACTTCTTCTCTCAGCATATGACGTGGATAACTCCAGCTTACCCCCATAACCCACCTAAGGAATCTTCCATGAAGATTTTCCACTCTCTTCTGCTCCTTCCACCCCCATATTTCTACTTCATAGCACAAGAGTGCACATACTAGCACATCGAACATCCATGTTCTCATCCTCCAATCAACCCCACACCTCCTCTTCCCTATGCCCCAAACTTGTCCCATGATTTACTCAAACACTCCATCCTCCTTCTAACTTGCAGCTCGTTGCCTTTCCCTTCTTCCAACCAAAACCCTATGTAACAGAATTCCTCTACTAGTTCAATAGCTTCTCCGTTAAACTTTCACTTGTACTCTCTTTTCTACCTTTTAATCTTTAAGCAAATCATCTTGGTCTCACTAACGTTTATTGTAATTCTTTTCCTTCTACTTCTACGTCCCTTCTTTTCGCCCCAAGCTCCTATTTACTAGATATTTCAGGACGGAAACATTATCAGTTGTTTCCATTTTTTTTCCTTAAACCCATCTGGTTGTGTGGGATACTTCCTTCCCCTTCTACCTAACTCTCTAGCCCCTACTAATATCATTTTCAATTTCCCCACCTTCTCTAAAACCTCCTTCTCTTCTAACCTTTCTTCCCCCCCCCCTCCTGATAGTCCTCTGCAGTAATTTGACGTTTCCACACATTTTTCTATCATCAAAAATCCCTTCCTTCTTCCTCTTTCCCTATTTATCACCTTCCATACTTTTCCTTTTTCACCGCTTCCTCAACTTCTTCCTTACATCTTTCCTTTCCCTTCTGCTTTTTCTCGTTTACCAGTCCCTCATATTCCCGCTTACTTCTATTGTACTGCCTTTATCTAATCTTTCCTATTCCCGATTCTCTAATACTCCCTTTCATTTTCTCTTTTTTTCTCTTTACCTACCTTACATTTCTCATCCCGCCACCCTTTCCTTTTTATATAACTCTCCTCTTTTGGTCCTAAAGTCTATTTCATCTTGTCAATCATCCCCTTCATCCTTTCTATCAAAAGCGCTACCTCTTTCCCTTCTCTACCTTATAGGTTCTCATCCTTCATCCCTTCTCCGAATCCTCTCAACTTCCCTCTTCCCGAGCGCCTCATGCTTTCTTTTCTTACATTCCGCCCACCCTTTTTACCTCTAGAATGTTTATGAACTCCCAGCAATGCCGCTATTACTGGGAAGTATTCTGTGCCTATCTCATTACCCACATCTATTCCTAGCATAAGTTCCTTTACTCTTTCTTACACGGGAGGGTAGTGTATTACTGTTTCTTCTTTCCCTGTGAATGTTATTTCATCATTCTCGTTCCTCTTTGTATTCCCATTTCGAATCAACCATCCTGCTTCTCCGATCGTATGCTACCTTCCCGATCTGTTTTCCTATGTTTCGATTTCCTCATAAACACTTCCCCATCTTCATCCCATACCTCTCCTCTCTGATTTCCAGTCCACACAATAAGGCCAGCCTCAACCAATACCGACCCATCTCCCATTTTTGTTGTCTACGTCCTTATAACTTTACATCTTCCCTTATCTCCTCTTCTCTCTTTTATTTCAGTACGATATAGTTTTTTAATTTTACTATGAGTCCGTTATGGCATCCTACATCAAAATCTTTCCCTGTGTCAAGGAGAAGAGCAGCTGTACTGTGCTTAATATTACGATTTCTACTAATGTAAACAGTGAGTCGAGCTAGGTTGTACTGCCCAGTGTCCCGATTTTAATCCAAACTCTTCTAAAATTAATTGCCTATAGATTTCCTCACGGAAATGAAGTCTATTTAATATTACTGTTGCAAAGATTTTGCTAATGGCGGGTAGTAAACTGATAGGCTCATAGCTTTGGACAAAGGCTTTTAGGTAAATATTTCATTTGTTGGGTTATAGTTTCTGCGAGTTTATGTATTGTTTCCATTTTTTCTATTATTGTAGCAATTCCAACTAACATGCTTAACATTAAAATCTCCAGCTTTTGAAACTTTCAAGCTTTATTTCAATGTAAGAGATATGGTTTCTAACATGTAAGGCTACTCCCCCTGCAGGTTTCTTGCTTGGCTTCTCTTTTCTAAAGCATGTATATCCAGGTAACCATGCTTCAGATCTAATATTACACCATGTTTCTCTAACCATGCACATGTCAGGTTTGAGTTTTTGGGTTTGATGGGACTATCGATATTCTTAGGTGGAGTAGTGTCAGATTCCTACTGACTAAAACTTCGCTTCTGTTTTCGATTCATTTCCCTGGAACGGCTTTCGCATTACTTCAGGGAAATGGGGATAAGGCTACAACGCCGCGTGTCGGCGTTCCCCTATTTTTCCCAGCATGGAATAATTCCCTCTCCTGCTTTTGGCCCTAACAAGATGTACGCATCGTCCTCAGTAGCGCGACGGTGTCGCGCAACGGCATCGTTGCTCTTCGACATCTTGGCAGGGGCCTACTATAGAGTAACTCGAGGCTTCACTTTCGGTGTCACCTCTTAGTACACCCCACACCTTACCATTCCCGGGATATGTTCGGTCCAGAAATCTTCGCCTTCTGCGTCGCAGAGGTAACAGTGCGGAGTATTTGCGCACTCCGCGGACCTGTGTCCCTCTTTGCCGCACCTCCAGCAATTGGTCTTTCTGTCGGGTCCGGTGCAGGCCGCTGCCATATGGCCGTAACTATGACAAGGGTAGCAATGGGTCACAGCCACCTTCTTCCTGACACGACAGGACACCCAATCGACTGCCAGGTGTCCTGTGTGTATAATCCTTGCGCCCAAGCCTTCATTCAACTCAACGAAGGCCTTTAGGTTATCCCTATAGGCCTTTTTTGTTAAGTTGACCTGCACCACATCTCTGACACCGAAGTATTTTTCCAGCGCTCTCACGATTTAACTTTATCCCGTGAGATCGTCGAGGTCAAGCACCTTGAACTCGACACGAGGGACCAGCTCGCCGAATTTCCCCTCTTCACCGACTGCTTCCTTGATGGCAGCGGACAGTTTCGCTTTGCCCTCTGCCTTGTTCCCCACCTCTATGTAGATGTCGCCATCCCTGTTTTTCCGAAGACCCTCGATTTTCACACCAAGGGTGTCCGGTACTATCATCTTCTTTGATTTCCAGAGGACCTCGACGTAGCTCGAACCCTCAGATGGCTTTATTAGGACCACCTCGAGACGAGCTCGCCTCTGGCCCTCCTTCTTCTTCTTCTTCTTCTATGTATCCTTTTTCGCCACAACTGGTGGATTCTCCATCATGGAACTTAAAGCCACAGATACAGAAACCTGTCCTCGAGTCCTCGCTCTCTTGAACGCTGATCTCGCGCTTGAATCTGGGGAACTTGCGGTGGTTTCTCTCTGCCTATTCCCTCGGGTTGAGGCTAGAGTTTCCCCGGCGTCTTTGTCCATCTGAGTCCCTTGCTCAGATACCTGAGGTGCATAGCTCGCAGACGTGCACAATCCTTCTACGAGGAAAAAGATTGCGATACGTTTTATATCCTATCCTCGTTTTCCGGTGAACCGTCACCATGGAAAGAGGCCTCTCTGCTTTGCGTAACCCCTCTCTGCTTGGAATGTACATGTTCTTATGAGAACTGCAGAAGCTCAATATGTTGTGCAAAATCTCCTTCATCTTATCTAGTTTCTCCAGATCAATTTCTCGAAGTCCTCCCAAAAATCCTTGGGACCGGAACTAGCCGCCGGGGCTTGCACCCGATCGGAACCGGTAGGGAGATTTTTACTCCCTTAGTAGATCCTGTATATCTGGTGTTTCATTGCGTTTTGGTTCTGTTGTACGTTGGTTTTGGTGCCTTAGTGGAGTTTTGCTAGATGTCCATGCTGATGGCGTGTTGTTTGTTAGAGGTAAGGTTAATCTTTGGCGGCTGCATTGCCCTCTGCTTCGTCGTAGAGTTGGAAAGTTCAATCGATCATTTCCATGGTTAAAGAATGGTAGAAGAAGATGTTTTTGTAGTTGAGGACTTTTTTTTACTCTTTCGTATTTCCACTTTTCCAAGATGCTTCGTACATGTTGCACATCCGCTGTCGTTTGTAGAGTGTCCACCTTTGCAATTGACACATTGTGGTTCTTACTGACTAGGTTTCGGGCAGTCTGCCATGAGGTTGCAAAAAGTTCTGGCATCTTCAGCACTGCGTGACTAGTCTTGTATTACAGTTCCTTCCCATCGGATTCTCATGTAGCATACTGCTCTGTTCTTGAGGCATCCTGCAGCTTAGTATCCTCATGTAGGATTACCATGTAGACTGGCGAGTCAAAAACAGGTTTGTCTTCTGCATCCTTCGATTTTCTAGCCTTGGTTTTTAGTCTGCTGACTCTTTTCGTTATTTGTGGTCCTTGTCGCTTTAGATCATTTGGTATATCACTCTCTACCAGGTATCCCCATCCATGAACGACGAGCTTTTGTGGTTTGTCTTGTTTCATAGAATACATGCAATAAGGGACATTTCTCTTAGCAAATATTTTTTTAAATCTTTCTTCATCCTCTTTTTTGTCAGCGTAGATAGTTATTCTTGTAGATGTGTCATTCTTCTTCATCTCTAGATCTCCTTCCACCACTTCATGTCCTAAGTTGATGAGTAATGCATAATTGTTGACAAAGCTTTCTTTTATAATTGGTAGAATTTTTTGTTTCATACCCTTTAGATTGTTCTTGTTCTGGGGTGTTGGTGTATCTTGATTTTCCTTGATGTCTCTTTTAATTTCCTTATTCACCTGCTCCATTGGTGTACCTTCTAAGGCCTCAAACCTATTGCTGAGTTTGATTGGAGTTCCTTTGCTGTTTGCCGTCCTGTTATACGGCATGAAATTTTCAGTGATGTTGTCATCCCAGGCTCTCACCCTGAGCCTATTCTTGTTCGCCATTTTCCTATTAGTCTTCGTATTCTAGCCAGTTCGGGATTTTTATGTACTCCTCCTGCTGATAGGCGCGAGTCACACACCTTTGTCCGTCGGCAATATTGAAGACAAACGTGCGCCAGACATCTCCGCCTGCCTTGATCTTCAAAGTAGAAGTAAATTATTTATCAGAATGATGCTTTCAAGCCAACTTCTCAAACAAGAATTATCACTGAAGATCCTTTCAAACTGAACTGTTTTCAAAATAGAAGATGAAAAACTTTTATCTCTGGTTGTCTTAAATTCCTACTTTTTCATGATCAAAAAGACTATCTCAAATTGGAAGTAATTATATTGATAAAATTCTCAGTGTCCAATTTAAGGGTCTTCAGAACTAAATAAATTTAAAGTCCTAGCCTTCAAAATTAGGGTGATAGATAGACAGACAATCTTCAAGGAGGCTTGGGCGTTTTTCAAAAAAATCACAAAAAGGTTTGAAACTCACAGATTATCTGAATTAAGTATGTCTTATTCATCTGGGGGAAAAAAATACTATGGTTGACGTCATTTCCGAAAAAATCGCTACCGAAAAAGTATCTGTTTACCACGTAGTCTTATGGGACTCCGGAGAAAAATCGACTTACTTGCGGGACAAAATCACAAATCCCTAAATATCAAATATGCACTGATACTTTCGATCGAGAGAAATCTATCAGTTATATAAAAACAAGGAGTTGACGACTTGAATCGAGAGAAAATTGCGAAAAAAAGTACATACTGCTATACGAGGCACTGAGGTGAAATACATAAATCCTTACTATCGCATTTTTTGCGAACTTTTCAGGATTTCTTGATCTTCTACTTAAATGGGACTGTAACACGCATAATTTTCCAAACAAATAAGTAGCAATAAGCATTCATAAGAGACGTGCCCCCACGGTGCCCCTCACGTGATACGACACCAAACGCCCAAGCCTCCTTAAATAAGTAAAAAGGGATTTCAGGTACCATGGATAATTATCCTAGGATCCAACGTAAACCTGAAATACATCTAGTAGAAAGCACTGAGAGACAACTCAGTCGGTGCAGTGGTGGGGGTATTCTTCTCAGGTAGCCGCGGACGGGTTTGTGCATGCCCGATCTCTTAAAATATAATTTTTTCGAAAAATGATCAAATTCTTCTTCCAATCGTTCATAAAGTTTCCCTATGAATACAATATAATGAAAGAGAGTCCCTATCCTTACAAAACTCGTCAGTTTTATAATAATTGAGAAAACTCAAATAATAATTTAGAACACTTTCTCGCAAGCCTCCGATGAAGGATCTTTTCTTATCTCTTCTTGTGTTCTCAAAAATGCAGTAAGTTATTAATAATAGGCTTTTGTTCGAGATTTCGAGAATATGGAATATGTTTGGACTTGTTTTCAGAAAATTCAGTGAAATCTATGGATATTTTTGTAATATCGATGCCATTCGCTACATTCAAAAACATTATATGAATAAAAACTTGTTTTGAGAAAGTTCCTTATCTCTAACATATTCGAGACATTCAGAGTTTAAAAAATCGCTGCTCTCTTCTTTTCTCTCCCGCGTTCCTCCACCGAATAAATAGAAAAAGTTCGTCACCACAAAACTGTAGGATTCAGACCTATACTGTATTACTGTCTACAGCCTAGGAGTCACTTTATAAATCATTCAAAAATTTACTTCGCATATAATTTTTTCTGCTTTGGTAAAACAGGAAAGAATGTAAGTTAATATATAATAGATTTATTTTTACAATAGATACAAACAAATGAATAAATACAAAATGAAACAAACAGCACATAATAAACTAAAAAAAACGAATAAGACAGAAGGAACAAAGGAAGCAAGCGAAACAAACCAAAGTTGAACTCATAATTTTCTTTTCAGCTAAGAAAAATGCGATTCACAAAATCTATGATAATAATACATCTTGGAGTCTCAGCTATACATTATAGTGCAATGTTGCAAGAGTCTCTATATTCAGTAGAGGTACTTTTATCACTCTTTTCCTTGTAGATTGCGACGATAATCGCCTTTCTCCGAACATTTGGAACTTCATCGTTCACAGCACAAATATATATAAAATTACTCAGCCATTTAACCAAGAGTCCACCACTTCTCTACGACATTTTTACGGTGATAAAGTCAACACTGGATATCGATTCTCATCAGTGAAGATAATAATCTTCTTTTCAAATCAGCCAAAAAATGAGCATAATATTGAGTTTTGACAAAAAAGCAGCGTTATTGATCATACAGATTACAGACTACAAACTACAGACTACAGACTACAGGCAGACATATAGACAGAAACCTTAGTTGGACCGCACGAGATTTGAACATCAGACATTTTTTCAACAAATTATTTGTTTTAGTTTTATAGTTATCTTTCCTGATTGAAATGAAAAATACGTATCCTGTTAAAGAAGTTGTTAAAACATTAAAGACGTTTTCCTGGTAAAGAACTTGCGTCTATTTGATTTTTTCCTTAGCTTGTGTCAATTGTCAAAGAGTTCATTTCTCTAATTTTTTATATGCTTTCTTATACATGAAGCACAAACCACTTGTCCTATCAAAAAGTTAATTATACCAAATTTGTAGATCTTTTTTTGGTGTATAATTTTAGTTGATGTACCTTTTCCCATACCTTGAATAGTTTGACCAAAAAATAAATCTTTCAATTTCTTACTATTTTTTGTGCGACCAAAATTTGAATTTCGATTTTTTGAGAAAACTCGAAAAGTTGTAGAGATCATCCTGGAGGGCTCCCAAAAATTAACATTTTTTGCCTAAAAACCTTTTTTCATATCGTACGTTGTATGCGTATAAATCCTCATTTTTGTTTATATTTTCGACTCTTGAAAATGTAACAACTCTGACAATTTCGTTTTCATCCAAAAAAATCATGAAGATAAATAGTTTTACTTTCTTCCTACTACAAGAAAACACCCTTACAATTTTTGAGTCTTGGAAAAAAAAGTCAAAAAAAAAGTTCAAAATGCCCCTCTTTTATTTTTGATCCGAAACAGCTGGTTAGCAACCTCGACTTGTATTTTTGGTCTCTCAAAGTAGGTGCCAAAGCACAATGGAATATGATCATCCTTTCGAAAGTTATCGACTCCACAGATTATTCTTCATTTTTTTTTTTGTGCGATCAAAAATGGAATCTTTGATTTTTTAGCAAAATTCAAAAAGTTATTTTCACAATCTTGTGGGGCTTTCAAGAAGAGACATTTTTGTTCCTTGACTTTTGTTTGAACCTTGCGTTACTTTGCTGAAAATTATCATTTTCTTTTACATTTTTGAATTTTGAAAATTCCACAACTCTGACAATTTAGTTTTTATCAAAAAAAATCATGAGGAATAAGTGTTTAGCTTTTTACCTGCTACAACAAACCCTACTTAAAATTGTTGAGCCTTGGAAAAAAACCCCAAAAAAATTTTCAAAAAGCTCCCCATCTTTCATTTTTGATCCAAAACAGCTGGTGAACGACCTCGACTTGTATTTTTGGTCTCTAAAAATGGTGGATGAAGCACGATCGAATATCATCATTCTTTCGAAAGTTTTGGAGTTCACAGATTATTTTCCATTATTTTTTGTGCGATCAAAATTAGAATTTTTGATTTTTTGAGATAATTCAAAAAGTTGTACAGTTCATCTTGTAGGGCTTTCAAAAAGAAAACATTTTTTCTCGTATACTTTTTTTCATATCTTCCGTCGTTTAGCTAAAAATTCTCGTTTTTGTTTATATTTTCGAATTTTGAAAATGCCGTAACTCTAACAATTTTGTTCTCATCAAAAAATACCAAAAGAATAAATTGTTCCACTTATTACTCACTACAGGAAGCTGTACTTACAATCATCGAATCTTGAGAGAAATGGTCTCAAAAAATTCAAAATGCTCCCTCTCTTCCATTTTTTATCTAAAATATCTGGCTAACGGACTTGACCTTCAGTTTCTGACACTGGGAGAGTGTAACAAAGGCCAATCAAATCTATCAGTTTTTTCGAAATTTATCGTGCTCTCAGACAGACATACAGACATACAGAAAGACAGACATACATACAGACAG
>WSXT02051426.1:0-10108 GCA_011762715.2 Neuroterus valhalla
CAAACATAGAAAATATTAGAATTTAGGGTCTTGTCCGATAATTCCGAGTGGGTATGTACCCACTGGGATGTTTTCCGTCGGCCCTGGATCTCTATAAGTTTTTCCTATCTTACCTTATGGGAAACAGAGTTTTTTGCTGCAATTATGTGTGAGGTAAAAGTAGGCAGCTACGTTCACATGAATATTTGTAGTTTTACAATTAAAAATGTGTGATCGTCAAGTACCAAAGAAAGATAGTTGTAGCTCGATTCATTTTTCATTATTTTTTCCTCGATCCTTTTTTTCCTGTTCCTCCCATCAGAAACAGCTTGCATGCATGTAAATTTGTCCGTGAGGAGATTTTGTGGGTTATCGAGAACTTTGACGAGCAGGTTTCTGGAAGCGTCGCTGAAACGAATTAATCACCTAGACTCGACTTCGCAGCAGCTTTTTTCCATTCCTCCATCATCCCAGTTCACTATATTTTACTTCCCTTTTTTTTTTTGTTATTTTGCGTGAAAGAAATTCCCACAGGCCCCGGTCCCCAAGAGAAACACGCTTGTTCCCGTCTCCATGATGACAAATTACACTGACGAAATTACGCTAGTGGTAACGAGCTGCGACGGCCACTACCGATTTTCATCGAGTTATTCACGCAACGGTTGGCTTACCAACTTGGTTTATTGTTCAGTTACCGAAACAACAATAATTGATGAGAACCGATATGTTAAGTACTAGGCAAGGTATATTCACCTCATGGAAATACTAATAGAGGAAAATAAACTTGATATGCGGAAAAATCTTTTTTATAACACATGCATGATTTCAGGCCTTCTCGACACATATGAAGCTCCCATTTCTCGAAAATCATCCCACTTACCGTAAAAACTTTGAGGAAATTTTGGTTGCAGATAATAGAATATTATAGTAATTTATAGAAAGTTATCATACATGACTTGGAAAATAAGCGGAAATTTTCGAAAATGTATTGAAATTCTTCAATAAATTTTTGGTTACTTATCTTGAGTCACCATAAATTACTTGTGAAATTACTATAAATAAACGGAAATTTCCATAAAATTCCGAAAAATCCATGGAAATTCTCAATTGACTTTTGGGTTACTTGACTCGAATTACCATAAATTACCTGAACTACTATAAATTACCGAAAATTTGCATAAAGTTCCGGAAATTCATGGAAATATTTTTAAATTAAATTTTTAGTAATTATCGTAAGTTAACATATATCCTCGTGAAATTACCATGAATAACCGAAAATTTCCGGTTGAAGAAAATTTTTAAATGGCATTTTCGGGATACTCATCCTAAATTACCATAAATTACTTACAAAACTACTATGAATTACCTAAAATATTCATCGATTCCCGGAAATTTTTTCAATTGAATTTCTGGTGATTCATGTTAAGCCACCATGTTTTCCTGTAAAATAGGCAAAAATAACCAGATGTTTTCATAAATTTCCTGAAATTTTTCTAATTTAATTTTAAGTAATTTATGATAAGTTACCAAATATCCTTGTAAAATTACCATGAATAACCGAAAATTCCCATAAATTCCCGAAAAATGCATGGAGATGTCTATTTGAATTTTGGGTTACTAAGATAAAGTTACCATAAATAACCTGTAGAACTGCTATAAATTACTGAAAAATTTCATAAATTTCCGGAAATTCATGGGAATTTTTTCAATTGAATTTCGGGTGACTTAAAAACTTATAAACTACTATTGAATACCGGGAATTTATGGAAGTTTTTTAAGTCAAATTTTTAGGAACTCATGATAAGTTACCATATATCCCAGTAAAATGCCCATAAATGACCACAAATTTCCGGGAATTTTCGTAATTAAATTTTTAGTTATTTGTGATAAGTTAACATATATCCCTGCAAAATTACAATGAATAACAGGCAATTTTCCATGAATTTCCGGAAAATTAATGGAAATTTTCAATTGAATTTTGAGTTAGTTAACTCAAGTTGCCATGAATTACCTGTAAAACTACTATAAATTACCGGAAATTTATGAAAGTTTTTCAAACTAAATTTTTAGTAATTCATGATAAGTTACCATGTATCCCTGTAAAATTACCATGGATAAGCGAAAATGTCCATAATTTTCTGGTTTATGGAAGTTTTCAATTGAATTTTGGCTCACTTACCTTGAGTCACCATAAATTACCTATAAATTTACTATAAATTACCGAAAATTTTCATAACTTTACGGAAATTTGTGGATATTTTTTAATGAATCTCGGGTGATTTATGGTAATTTACCATATTTTCCTGTGAATTACCATAAATAACTGAAAATTTCTATGAATTTTTGGAAATTTATAGAAATTTTCAGATTGAATTTTGGGTAGTTAATCTTGAGTTACCATAAATTGCCCGTGAGAATATTTTAAATTACTGAACATTTTCATAAATTTCTGGAAATTTATGGAAATGTTGAAAACTGAATTTTGGGTCATTCATGGTAAGTCACTATGTTTTCGTATAAAATTGCCATAAATGACCGAAAATTTTCATAAATTTCCGGAAATTCATAGAAATTTTCAAATCGAATTTCGAACTCCTGAACTTCTTTGCGATCATGCTACCTTTTTCCGAACTTCAATATGGTCTGAAATCATGACTATATTTCGATTAATGTCTGAAATCATCCATTTGTTACAACAAATATCGTATGCGCATAATATATTATTGTGTTTCAGAATGATAACGATTGACAGAGGCAAATTATACATTTTTCTATGGACCGGCAGACTATTTTCTCATCTTTCTATTTTTCAAAAAGCAGAAATTGTAATAACATTTTAAGTTCTTTGTTTGTTTTTTTTTTGGTACAAATTAGTTGTATTAGAATAATGACGCATCGAAAAGATAGATCATTTTCGACGCAGTAATATTTTCATAAAGAAATGCTTTTTGTTTTTGGTCTCCAAATTTTGTAGAGACTTCATTACAGTTCCAAAAATTCAAATGTGTTTCGAAATCACACATTTTTCATTCAAGGGGACCAAAGTTTCTATTTGAAATTTCTAATTTCCATGTTGTATTCAAATTCTCAAACTCAATCATTTTAATGGAAGAGTCAGGAGTTGTCAAGAGAAGATAAATTTACGAATAAGTAGAATTTCAACTACTTCATGCATGATTTTAATTATTTCATCGTGCTTGTTAAATATGTTTCCAAATACAGTCACAGGAATTGGATCGAACAGAATTTATAGTGAGATACAAATAGATTTTACTTCTATTTAAATATTAATAAAGCGTGGTTTATTTGATGAATATAGAATGAAATCGTATCAGCAAATTTGAAATCAGTCCAATGTATTTCATCAAATTGAAGAGAAACTGGATGTCCTTTATTGAAGGAAAGTTTCTAAGCGTATAATGAATTTCAAATTACTGAAATGTTATTACAATTCATATAAAAGTAATTTCATACAATTATTCCATAAATTCATGATTTCCTGAAAAACAAATATATTGATATACTTCTATAGTTCTATAGTTCTGGTGTAGGTGGCGGGAGCTAAGTCGGTATCATGGACATTATTTCCGTAATTGAAAAAATAAAGAATGGTAAGGCTGCCGGTGTGGATGGTATTTTCTCTGAAATACGTAAGTTCAGTAGTGGAAACTTCTTAGTGTGTCTGTGTGAATTCATGAATATGTGTGCTGTGAATAGAGAAGTTCCGAGTGATTGGAGAAAGGCGATTACTGTCCCAATCTACAAGGGAAAGGATGGTCCAGGCAATTTTAGTTATTATATAGCGATTAGCCTTCTAAGTACTGTGGGAAAAATATGTACCAAAATACTTACTAATAAAGCAATGGGAGTAACAAAGGAAACTATCTGGTAAGTTCAATGTGGATTTATGCCAGGGAGATCATGTGCGGATCAGATATTTACCTTGAGACTGATAACAGAAAAAAGCCTTAGAGTAAACAAAAAAGTTTTCTGTGCATTCGTTGATCTGGAAAAAGGTTTCAACAGGGTTAATAGAGCTAAGACTTTGGAGGTCATATAAGAATATGGATGCGTTATGTCCTTTTGGATGTTCAATATATACATGGACAAATGTCCGAGAATGGCTCTCTTTGACGAGGAAGGTGTTGATCTTGGGACAGTGAAAGTTCGTGACCTTGCGTTTGCGAAAACACATTGCAATATTGCCCTCAATAGAAACAGAATAGAACAAGTTGATAATTTTGTGTATCTGAGAAGTTTATCCACTTCTGACGGGAAGATAGATGCAGAGATTTTGAGACGTATAAATGAGGGTAGAAAAATTATCGGCAGTGTACGGGGCATAACCTAAAGTAAAAATTTAACAAATAAAACTAGAATTGCTTTATATAATTCTGTGCTAGAACGAACTGTCCTGTACGGTAGCGAGACTTGGACTTACCAAGAAAAGGACAAGAGTAAACTTAACGCGATCGGCATGCAATTTCTGCGTGATATGTGCGGTAGAAGGCTAGTGGACAAAGTTAGTAATGAGTGGGTTCTCAAAGAATGTGGTGTAGAAGCAACGCTGTTTGACAAGAGTAAAAGCAATTTGCTGAGATGGTTCGGTCGCGTTGAAAGAATGGATGAAGAACGATGAACAAAACAAGTGAATCTAGGTAGGGTGAATGGTAGCGTACCCAGAGGCAGACCAAAGAAGGAATGGATAGAATGTGTGAATGAGACCCTTTAAGAGGAAGAACATAAAGAGCCGTAGAAATAAGATCTTGAATAAGAAGATGCATGGATGTGAAAGAAGCAAGAGATGTGTGCCAGGATAGGGATGCATAGAGAGCAAATATATATAAGAAAAAGTGCCTAGCCTGAAACGAACGATTTTGAATACCATTTTGTCTTACCTCTCATGTTACCGTAGTGGCTTCGCGCAGGGCATATTCTAAGCAAAATTTAGAACTGCCCGACTTCCTACTAAACCAAAAAAAAAAAAGGAACCAGGATTCAAAAAATTGCACTTTTCTGTTCTGGTGATTTCCAGGACTATCTTACAACGAATGACGATATATTATTGATTTTTCACTCCTTACTTTTGGTATCTCAGTAAATAAATACTTCAATTTTCGCGGTGACTGTCCCTCACTTCCACCAGCCGCAACCAATGGCGGAACTTTCGCGTCGGCCTACAGCTTGACAAAAAATGTCTGCGATATATGCTGTTTGCTCTCAGTTGATTTTCACAACTGCCCATTTTAATTTTTGGAACTGCCCATTTTTTTCAATTGCCTATTCTTTGTAGAACTGCCCATTAGAATATGCCCTGGCTTCGCGCATATTCGTTCTGCTTAACAATTTAATTAAAGCGTCTGTTTACTAAAAATGACGCGTTCTATGAAAAGCTTTTGGATTTAAAAATTAAGATTGGAAATGAAATCAGTTTTTTCTGTTCGCAAAAAACACGCAATGGACTCTAAGACTGCCCTTCAATTGCTATGGGTGACCTACGTGTTCTGTCTTCCTTCTTGAATGGACTTTCTACCACTCTTTTTTCATACACGTCCTTTGCTTGGAATTTCACATGCCATTTGAACTTTCAAATTTTTCCATATCATTTCTCTATTTTTCAGTAGTACAGCGAGGCTAGTATCAAACGAGTTACGCTTAACTCGAAAGGGATTTGGCTTAATGATATAATTATAATAATAATAATAATAATCTGCCCGCTTCGCAGGCACATTCTCATCGCCAGAAGCTATTTACTGCTTCATAGCGCTCTTAGTGGGGAGCGAAGGATGGAGAGCAAGAGAGTTAGAGATTGGGAGGCCCGCACTCCCCCTGACAGTATTTCAGCGTTACGCGTTATGCTGAACTTCCCCTCAATTGCAAGTTCAAACTGTGCCCTAAAAAGTTAACGCGTCATAAAAAAACAAGAAGTTATTCAAAAGTGACTAATGTTCACACACAAAAAGGTCTCTTATGTCCATATTGTGGTCTGAAA
The DNA here is from genome assembly GCA_011762715.2 of Neuroterus valhalla. Lineage (NCBI taxonomy): Eukaryota > Metazoa > Arthropoda > Insecta > Hymenoptera > Cynipidae > Neuroterus > Neuroterus valhalla. The sequence goes on from WSXT02051426.1 coordinate 5,972, forward strand.
GATTTGAAAACTCCAATATGACCTCTTCAAGTAGAAATGTGATTTACAGTGACTGTTTCTTACAGAAAGTGTCCAGCTGGGCAAAAGCTTGAGAAAATTTGGTAGAAATTTTACTTCAGAGGAAAGGTGTTATGTTGGAGTAGATCGACAAGCGTCAAGCCACCGTGAAAAGTATATTCGTTTAGCTGAACTTGGGGGAAATTCTCACCAATGTCCCCCTCCGCATTGGTGTTTCTAGAGGTGACTTCTAATTGGTTGCTACCGCTAGATGCCGTGTCTACTCGAGAGTAGTGGGGGTAGCGGGAACCGTTCGAGTTCAGCTAAACGAGCTTGGAAGCGTTCAGGTCAAAGGAAGTTCCGGTAAACGAGAGTTCAGCTTTACGGAAGTCTTATGTATATCATGGTAAATATGCTCTTCTTCATTAGACACAAACTAAAAATTGAATTTTTCACATAATCTTAATATGCCCGAAACTCCATCCGGAACCTCAGCTTTTGACATGTTCAGTATCCAAGGATCTCTGACACCAGTAAAAATATCAAATTCAACCCTATGTTTGTTTCACGTTATAAGATTATTACTTCTCTCTATTTTTAAGTTAATAAATATAACTGAAGTGATACAATTCCAAATGTGTTACAACAATCCAACGCAAGATACGATGGCAAGAAAACAAATGTAATGGAATTGAAATTTGATTCAGAAATTGGTGATGGATATTCGAGTGAAATTTGCAGATGGTTGATATGAATGAGGGATGAATATGCACTAGCTTATATCTTTTATACATTTTTTGTAATTTTTTTAGAGCACTCAAGCCGTAATTTCGATTGTCGATTGGGCTATACCTTCAATATATCACGCAAGTCGAGCGGAAAAACCAGGTCACTGACCAATAAGAACAATGTAAACCGTGTTCGCCAGTTAAACTTCTTCTACCTCATTTGCTCACGAAATTGGAACTCGGCTATTTGAACCTTCAAGCTCAAGTAAACGTTCAATTTGATATCAATAATTCCATAAATCGCTTTCTATAAATCGCTAAAAGTGCACATTATAGTGAAAGGTCAGATTTATTGGCCATCATTTTTCAATCCCCATTTGCCACTTTCAAGACTCATAAATTCGTGTGTTATCGTAGGTTCTTTACATTGAGAAAATTCAAATAAATTATTCAAATAATAATATTCTCAGCCCTGCAACTGAAGAGTTAAAGTTTGAAATTAAAAATGTTTCAACACAAAATTATTTCCATTAAATGATTCCCATAAAACATTTCCAAATTATCAGCGCTTATCAATCTTAAGTTCATACTGAACAAACTTTAATAATTGAGACTTTCAACATTTAAAAATGAGAGCATCAAGGATTTGAAAAACATAAATTTTCAGTGATTGTGAACCTACATATCCGAACAACTGCTTCCAAAGTTCAACAGCAACAATTTTTATCTGATTGTTATTCAAAGATAGGATATTATGAGGGCCAAATAATTTTAGCCGACAATATTCTTTCTACACTCGACGATTCACGATAAGCCTAGATAAGACCATGAAGAAAGATTCCAACGGAAATGTGAAGGCTCTTTCTAATCGAAAAATTTTTTCAAATTATTTGAACGTGTACTTTTTCAATTAGAGATAAGTATTGTTAAAGTTATCAGAACTTACAAAATATAAAAGTAGAAATAGTAATAATAAACTTTTTAATACGAATAATCCACAGTAGGCTACGTGTTTAAGTATTCCCAACTTTGTAAAAGCGCAATTCGGGGAACAAATATTTGCACGTTTGAAGACCAACAGAAGGATTGAATGGATCGATAACAGTCTGGACCTGCTGTTTTTCAAATCAAGAGTTCCAGGATTCAAATCCATATACATAAAAGCGCATTTGAAATCCATATAAAAGCATTCAAATCCACCTGACGCAGGACGTGGAGATACAAAAAATCCATACTCGTTCGCAGGAGAAAGGTTCCGGTTTTTCACGATCTATCCGTTTTTTACTTCTTTTCACGTTTCATCCTTCTTTTTTTATCTGTGTGTGTAAATACACGTTTCCTATCCGTTGTCCATTGTCAGCTAGTATAGAGTCGCGAGGAGAATTCATGAATTTTCTGTGCTTGACAGGTACACCTTACACACGGAAACACTTTCTTCAAATACTCTCTGATAATATTTATAACTGACAACCGAAATTATCAATACATAAACAGCAAAATTTTTGATAAGGGAGTACTTCATTAGCGAAAATGATCCTATTATTGGAAGAAATGGAATAATGAAGTGCAGAAGTGTAAGTGTCTCTTTCAAACAGACCTGACGTGCCTAAATAAATTATATAGAAAGTGGTCGAATTTCGACCACAAAGCACTCACGGGCAGTAGCAGCATCAGTGAGGCAGACATATCGGCCAACAGCGTGACTGCGGCCCTTGCCTTATGGAGAGGGCTTCGGTGTAACGCTGAGGTCTACATGAAGACGCGACGGGTCCAGTCTAGGGTGGTCCAAAAATGCATTAGAAACAAATTTTTCAGAATTTTCATGAAAACGCCCAGAAATATGTTCGGATCCACAAAAGAATAAACGCTTTTTTTGAAAAAAAATAATAATAAGGGGTGGCGAAAGCCCCATAAAGTTTAACACGCATTTCCCATAAGAAAAAAAAAATTTTGTAAATTTTATCCAAAATTCCTAATATTAGGCGAATCAAGTTCGAGATTCACCATGTCTCTTCACAATCATTCAAAGAATGCGTATAAAATATTACTTTTCAAATATTTTTGCGGGTTTTTTTAACGAAGATTATTTTGAACACCCGAAATGTTATTTGATACTGATAATTAGATTTTTATTTAAATTGTCTAAACAATTCATTTTTTTTTTCAGCAACTTTCTCTTGGAAAAGGGTTAGAAAGTCAAGGTTTTTTTCTGAATTTTCAACCTATTTTTAACTTTTTAAATTAGGCGACGTAGAAATCAATCAAAGTTAACAAAAATAATTGTTCAAACAATTTGTTAATAATTATAACAATATTTTCTTAGAATGATGCTACAAAGTTGCGGTTTTTTCTGGAATTTTCAATTCTTTGGCCACTTTTCACTCAAAGTAAGGAATTATTTAATTTCATTCAGCAAAAATAAATGTTTAGACAAATTGTAAATATTCATAACTCTCTTCTTATAGAATAATACTACATATCTGCGGTTTTTTCCCTGAAATTTTCAACTTTTTATTACTTTTTAATTAGATTGAAGTGATAATTATTTAACGTTAAAAATAAATTATTGTTCGAACAACTTATTATCATCGTTAATAATGTTTTCTTTGCCTAATGATAGAAACTTGCGGTTTCTTCTGAAATTTCTAACTTTTTGCCCACTTGCCCACTTGGAGCGAGTAAAATTTAATTTAATTGAGCAAAAATGCTTTTTTAAACAAATTGTGAATCTTCATAGCTATCTCCTTCTAGATTAATATAATACCACATAGTTGCGGGTTTTCCTAAAATTTTCAACTTTGATCACTTTTCAATTAGATTGAATGTAATAATTATTTCATGTTAAAAAAATAATTGTTTGAAAAATTCATTATCATTGCTAATAATATTTTGTTTGCTTAATGATAGAAAATTGCGGTTTCTTCTGAAATTTCTAACTTTTTGCCCACTTGTCCACTTGGAGCGAGTTGAAATTCAATTTTATTTAGCAACCATGCTTGTTTGAACAAATTGTAAATATTTCTAGCTGTCTCCTTCTAGACTAATACCACATAGTTGCGGTTTTTTCCTGAAATTTTTAACTTTTTCCTTTTCAATTAGATGAAAGAAATAATTATTTCATGTTAAAAAAATAATTGTCTGAAAAATTCATTATCACTGCTTATAATATTTTCTTTGCCTAATGATAGAAACTTGCGTTTTTTTCTGAAATTTTAAACTTTATGCCCACTTGCCCACTTGGGGTGAGTTAGATTTTATATTAATTTAACAAAAATAATTGTTTGTACAAACAATTATTGTTTATGGCTATCTCCTTTCAGATTAATACTACATAGTTGCGGTTTTTTCCTGAAATTTTTAACTTTTTCATTTTCAATTAGATGGAAGTAATAATTATTTCATGTTGAAAAAA
>WSXT02051437.1:0-12954 GCA_011762715.2 Neuroterus valhalla
TGTTCAACAAAAAACAAACTTTTCCAAAAAATAGTTCAATCCTGAACCAAAACAAATCAATTTCCTATCGAAAAAGAAAAATTTTCAATCATATAAATTGATTTTCGACCTAATAGTTAGAATTTTATAGGAAATAAACGAATTCTCAGCCAAAGAAATGAATGAATCTTGAAGCATAACAAATTGATTGTAAACCAAACAGTTGCATTTTCTACCAAAAATAATCATCTATTTTCAACCAGGAAGATCAACTTTCTAATAAAAAGACGATTTTCTATCCAAATACATGAATTTTCAACCATATGTGCATGAATTTTGAAACAAATAGATGAATTTTTCAGATTGAGCGATATTTCCTAAGCTACATAGTTTTTACGATAAAAATCTTATTTCTTCACCAAAAATGGAACGAATTATCAAAAAAATGTTTGGATCTTTAACCAAAATAGCTTCACTTTTAACCAGGTAGTTGCATTTTTTACCAAAAAGAATGAATTTTCAACCAAGGATGTAAGCATTCAATTAGAGAAACGATTTTTAACGAGGTAATATAATTTTCTCTAGAAAAGATTCATTTTCCATTTAGAAAAATATAAATTTTTAACAAGAAATGGAACATTTAATTTTTAGTTGAAAAAATCAATTCTCAAATCAGATAAAAATCGTATTCCCACAAAATAGTTAAATCCTCAATGAATTTTTGAGTGTAATGATGAATCTTCAGATAAACAAATTGATTTGCTAACATATGACTGTAACATCCAATCGAATAGTTGTATTTTCAATGGAAAAAAAAGTATTCTTGATCGGAAAATATTAGTTTTCTGCAAAAAGACGTTCATGGACGTCCCTTAAGTTCGGGACAGCGAAATAAAAAAAAAATGAAAAATTACGTACGAAATTCGGGGAGGAAGGCAGAAATATTCTGTTACGGTTCGTTACATGAGGAGGGGGGGGGGGGGGTCGTTTAGAGGCTCTAAAATCCGTTACGTAATTCAAGTATGGTCCCTTATAAGAAAAACCTTCTGTAAATTCGTTGCTCTGCGAAATTTTTTTAGGTGACTCAAACTTTATAAACCAATTGATGGTAGCCCAAACCTACAAAAAAAATTATTATCTTCATTTTTTCAAAAAAATTTATTTATCACGCATTATTTGCTTTTCCTCATTTATCTGACTTGAGACAGGGAATTTCAGAAAGTGATTATAGTTTTTATTTTAGGGCAGGGAATTTAAAAAAATCGTTCCTCCAATTCAAAATTCGTCACAATTTGAAACTTCCTTTCACCTAATTTTGAATCAAGAAGGTACTTCAAGCAGTCTTTAGAAGAGAAGTAGTAATCTGAAGAACAAATATTTCAGAATTATGATAGAAAGCTTGTTTATATTGTTCCTTGCGAATTCATCTTTCTGAGTTAAAAAATCAACTACTTGTTTCAGATTTAAACTTGTTTGTGGAAAATCAAATTTTCTCGTTAAAGTTGCATTATTTCGATTCAAAATTCACTTCTGGTTGAAATTGTAATCACTTTGTTGAAAATCAATGCATCTTTTTTTGGTGAAAATTCAAGTATTTAGTTGAACATTGATTTTTGAATTTGAAAATCAAACTATTCCTCTGAGAATTTCTGTACTCCGTGGAAAATTTGCCTTTTTTGTAGAAAATTAATCTTGATGGTCGAAAATGAATCTTTTTGCTTAAAATACATCCATTCATTAGAAGATTCATCATTAGATATACCAGAAAATTCATCAGCTTGTTGGAAATCAGTTACTTTGACTGAAAATTTATCTGTTCTTTTTTAAATGGAAAATTGATCTTTTTTAGTTCAAATTCGACATTTCGGAGAAAATTTGTCTTTTTGAATTCAAGATTCTAATATTTCGTTGAAACTTCACATACTGGGTTGAAAAATCGTTTTTTTGTAAAAAAATGATCTTTTTCTTTAGACTTTAATATTCTTCTTCAAAAATTCTTCTTTACGGTTTACGATTCAAGTTATACAGACAAACATTTTTCATTTTAGTCGAATATTCATTTGGTTGAAAACTCTTATTTTTGTTTAGAATTAATTTTTCAACCCAAAAATGTCACTATTCCATTTTTGTTTGAAAACTTATATTTTTGTGGTTCAAATTTCAACCATTCTGTTAAAAAATTGTATTTTTTGGTTGAAAATCAATCACTTCAATTGAAAATTTATCTGTTTCAATTCCATTGGAAATTGATCTTTTCTAGTTCAAATTCGACATTTCGGGGAAAATTCGTCTTTTTGAATTTAAAAGTCAATTATCTTGTGGGAATTTCACATATTTGGTTGAAAAATCGATTTTTTGTAGAAAATGATCTTTTTCTTTGCCATATAATATTCTTCTTCAAAAATTCTTCTTCATGGTTAACAATTCAAGTTATACAATCAAAAATTTTTCATTTTAGTCGAGCATTCATCTAATTGAAAACTCTTATATTTGGTTGAAAATTAATTCTTCAACCCAAAGATGTTACTATTCCATTTTTGTTTGAAAAGATTTATTTTTATGGTTCAAATTTTAACCATTCTATTGAAAAATTATATTTTTTGGTTAAAAATAATTTTTTTTGGCAAAAATTGAACTATTTTAGTTAAATGTTCATCATCTCAGTTAAAAATGCGTATTTCTGATTTAAAATTCAACTACTTCAGTTAAACATTTACAATTTCGTTTGATTCTTCATCATTTTGTGTATAAATGTGATAATTTGTTTGACAGTCAGTTTTTTTTTTGTTATAAGTAATTTTTCTTAACTGAAAATTTAACTTATTCCAATTGGAAAGTCCATAGTTTCAGTTATAAATCTATATGTTTAGTTAAACATCCATTTTGTTCAATTTAAACTTTGAGTAATCAAATTTTCGTTGACAATTTATCTTTTTCAGTAAAAGTTAATTTATCTGTTTCAAAACTCAAACCCTTCAGTTAAAGATCCTTTTTTTAGTGTAAAGAACACTTATGTTTAATTTAAAATTGGCTATATCAAACTGAAAATGTTACTGTTCCATTTTTGGTTGAAAATAATTATTTTTTTACTTTAAAATTCGACTGTTTTGTTGAAATATTATATTTTTTCTGAAAAAATAATTCTTTCTATTTGGAAATTATCTTCTTGTTTGAATATTCACCTTCATGGTTTTATATTCAAGTACTCCAGTTAAATATTCATATTTTTAGTTAAAAAGATTCATAATGTTATTTAAAAAATGAATTATTTTGTTGGAAATCGATTTTTTTTTTGTCATCGTGGATTAATTTTTTTGAATTGTAAGTTTAACTGTTCCAGTTTTTGTTGAAAATTAGAGTATTTTTTTTCAAAATTGATTTATTTTGCAATGTTTGATTTGTTGTGTTAAAAGATGTTTAGAATGAACTTCATGAATAAAAATAAATGTAAGCGTTTTGCGACAAATGTAAATATGTTTCCTCTAGTTGACCGGGAAAATTGAAAAACTTGACCGTAAACAACCGGAAAATGACCTGGAATTCGAAATCATCCGTTGAATCGCCACCCTAAATATCTAAGAATTAACAAAAAAACTATCGCTAACATGATAAGTGCAAACCCTAAAACGTATGAAACTGATAATAAAATGATTTTATTTTTATTTTAAAGAGCGACCGAGATAGTGAAATCGAGAAAAACCACTCAGACGTGGACAACATGCAGGCCGAAAACGGCAACGACTCCATCAGCAGCTTGAAAAAGTCCACCTTCGGCAATGGTTTCCACAACAACAACCACAACAATCACGAGTACGATTCAGCAGCAACAGCAACTGCGAGTTCCCCAGAACCCGAGGAATACACGTACGAAGGAGCGATTCGAGGTTACGTTTCTAGGGTCTCACAAAACATCCCCAGAAGATCCTTAGTAACCCTGGATGCGAAGCTTGATAATTCAAAAGCTAATATGAATGGTTCAAAGACAAGTCTAAACGAAGAAAAGAACGGCGTGAAGGTCGATATTCTCAAGAGACGGGAGATCTTCGAGAAAGGATCACCGAAGAGCACGGAAAACAAAAGCAACAACAGGCTCGGATCAGACTTCCCTACCTCTAAGTCTATCAAGGAGCGTTTGTCGCATCTCGAAAAACAGAAGAACGACTCAGAAATTGTTGATAAAACCAGCAGCAAGGCTCTAAATAGGCTTTCGGGAGACATGAACTCCATCCGCGAGAGGCTCTCGCACCTGGAAAAGCAGGCTTCCGAAAGAGAAAAGATCAACAATCATGACGAGGATTTAGAAACTGTTCGACCTTCGAGGGGAAGGCTCTCTACTCTCGGGAAGTACAGCAGCAGTGATGAATCTACTACGCCTGCAATTCCTCACGAGCCCCGACACAATGGAGAATTATCTGCAAGGTCGATTAAAGATCGTCTGAGTGCTCTTGATGCTGCAAGGAATAAGGAAATTGAGAAGAGGAATTCTTCTAGTAAACACGCTCTCTGCTATAGGGATCCGGAAAATAGGGCCGATAATTCGACACCCAGTGAAAGAAGTTCCTCTCCAGATTCGGAGTACAGAGCACCGAGGGCAGCTTTTCATCGAAGTTTGGATTCTTTGGATGCTGATGCTTCCAGTGGTCCTGATACTTTTGAAAGAGTTCAGAGTCTTGAGGAGTTGGATTACACTCGACGTTACCCGGCTTCTACTTCTTCTGCTGAGATTCTGAATGATACAGATAGGGAGGACTCTGGAATCCACACGGCAGATGTTAGTTGCTCGGTTAGCCAGGCTGATGAACCTATTGATGAGGAAGTTCTTCACAGTCATATGGAGAGGAAACAGGCCATTGAGGAAAAACCTGAGCCTCACATTTTGGAGGTGATTAAGATCAGGAAGGTGGATGTGAGGAAGGAGGAATTAAGGAAGGAGGAGTCAAGGGAGGAGAAGCCATTCATTTTAGAAGAGATGATTGTCGCCAGTCAAAGAGAAGCAGTGACAGCAATGAAGGTGAGAGTTTTATTTATTTGTACAGACTTTATTTATAAGGAGCTAGTCGACAAGATAAACGTTGGACGTTTTCAATAGAAAGTTGACTCAACAAATTAGTGTTCATCCAACCTTTTTCTTCCTGGCGCTTCAAGTAAGAAGTGGTTGAATGAACCACTTCAATCTTTTGGTAACGGGTCTCTAATCTCTGAAATCTTCTGGGTCGGTCTGATTCTCTAGGATACTGCTGAATCTTCTTCTGGGGGAGAGACTAACAAATCTCAACCACAAACTCTAGTAGTAACTAACATTAATAACTGTCCCTCTACTCCTCGTCCAGTCGTCTATCAGAGTCCCAAAGTTCCACCCCGAAGAACTCCTCCCGAAATTCTCATACCAAAATCCCAATTGATATCAAAACCCACTGATTTCGTAGAAAAAATTCCTCAGCCTGTTCTTAAGCTAGACATTACCGAAAAGAATCAAAATGCTTTCCTCTTTTTCGATAGTTCGGACTCTTCTCCAGCTTCCCCTCCAACTCCAACCCTTCCAACATCAATCCTAAGATCTGATATCAACAAAACCTGTCCGCTGAGTCCCCAGGACTCGAAATCAACTCCTTGCACTTTTCCTAGAACTTCCAAGATTCCAACTCCTCTGCCTCGCAAAGTTACGAAATCGTCTCCTACTGGTTCCACTTCTTCTTTAAGTTCTCCTGTAGCTCCTTCTTCTCCTAAATTTAGTGTTCCAAAGTTACGTAGTTTAACAAAAACTTCGGAAATACCTGTGCCGATTCCTACCAGTCCATCCAGTGCCTACAAGGTACCTTTTTTGAAAATGGAAGATATGAATTCTTCGAAGTCCTTTATTCCTACTTCCAATTCCTCTTCCATTAAGACAACCCAGGTGATGGACTCCAGACCAGCGGAAAGGCGCCTAACGGTGGTGGAAGTTTGCGAAAAAGTGATGGTACCTCAAGGTCAAGTTCCTCCGACGCCTCCAGTCACACCATTCATCACTGTCGAGTGTTTTAAGAACGACCGGACCTCTGAGGTTAGGAACGATGAACAAAACAGCATTTCTTTAAGAAAATGCTAATCCAAATTCCCCATTTTGATTTAGCCTAGCTAATCTTTTGCTGTACTTTGTATATAATCGGGATCATGAGATAGAATAGGTGGCAGGAAGGTAGAGTTTATAACCGCGAGAAAGTTGCTGAAGAAATTTATATTTGACCAATTTTCTGAGAAAAAAATGTTCTTGAAAGGCTCTCAAGATTTGTGGAACTGGTTCTGTAAAGATTTATTATATCTAATGACGATTGAAGATAGTTCTTTTGTCGCTGGATTCACCCACGAATTTTCGATAGTCTAGTTACGAATTCTTCCTTATCCATGTGGAGTATTTATACAGAAGACTTCCGTTTAGCTGAACCGTCACGCGACGTTAGCATTCGTTTAGCTGAACTCGGGAGAAATTCCAACCACTGTCCCCCTCCGCATGGGCGTTTCTAGAGGTGACTTCTAACTGGTTGCTACCGTCATTCTAATTGGTTGCTACCGTCAGTTGCTTTCTTCTGGGGGCAGAGGGGGCCGCTCGAGTTCAGCTAAACGAGCGTAGAAGCGTTCAGGTAAATGGAAGTTCAGCTAAACGAGAGTTTAGCTAAATGGAAGTTTTCTGTAGTAAAGAATCGATTCTGGTTCTTCTGGGTAGAAATCGTTCTTGTCTCTATTTTAAATTTCAAAGCAGAAAGAATATTTTATATGATAGAATTTTTACCTTAGATTAGAATAATTCACAATATTTTACGATTTTTTTTAGAATGCTTGAAGATTTTTCAAAGATGATGGAGTTTTATAGTGATGGATATATTTCAAGGATCATTAACTTCAACCAGTTTTCACATAATGGTATAAATTACAAAACATTTCATTCAAATCCGTGTATTGAATTCTAGAAGCAGTAGATTCCTCATTAAAATGAGCATCTTATAATGCATCGCATTATAAATTCTGAAGACAATAATGAAGACTTCCATGATATATGCGAGATGCTAAGACTGAAAAGAACTCTTCCTACAAACTTTTCTTGGAAAGATAACGTCAGTAATTTCACTGAGATTGATTACCATAAATCAAATTTTATAACAATTACTTCTGAAGCTAGACTTTTCTTATTGAAAGTAATGTCAATTTTATATTGTTCGTGATTTCTACCCACTTTCTAATCAGCAGTATCTATTCTTCTATTGTAAGCGAAAACCCAGGAGTGAAAGAGAAAAGTATTTCGGTGTAATAATTTCCAAATTTAATTGCAATATCCTGAAATTAAAAAATAATATGAAAACCAGGTCGATTCATCTTACAGATGAGCTTTTTCAGACTTAGTATAAAATCCCTAAATAAAATCCTGCCACTTACGAAAAATAAAGCTAGAAACTTGTAGCTAACGATGTAAATAGACAATGTAGAAGTCGAGTCCACAAACCCACGAGTTCGTAGATAAAATAGTTTTAAAGAGTTGAACTTAAGTACTTGACAGCCTAGTAGGAAAGAAGAAATCGAAGGGCTTTAAGGATACTCTGCAAGAGTGTAATTCGGCCTAAGAGAAAATTAATGTAACGATTGTGATAAAATCCTATGAATGTCCTCCCACGAGGAAAACTTGTGCGCTAATATATTTATTCCTGTGAGCTTTAAATACGTCGGATCGAATCGACACGACCGAGTCGAGTTGAAAAAAGCATGACGTGATAAAGGGTTGTGGAAGAGAAATAGGCGATATGTTATACCTTGGAATATTTGGGTTTAAGACTTATTCTTAGAGTAACATGTAATACAACAGTAATATGTAATACAACAGTGGTACAGCACAAGTTAGTGGATACTGTTCGTCGAGTGTAGTATTTTCGAAGAGTATACGATATGTAATATGAAATATAAGATTAATTGGGCAGTCAAGTCTCCTGTTTCCTACTTTTTAATCACTTGCCACTTCATGGTCGACTAAACACCGATGGTTCAAAAATCGAAAATTTGAGAAATCAAAAACTCACTAGTGCTGAAAATTTCAATTTAGGATCATTTTTATCCGGTCGCTGTGTCAAATTTCAAATCGTTCCAACAATATCTCCAGGATGGGCAAAGCCCAACTCGGGTTAAAAAAATCGTACTGGTTTTTTTCAGTCAGTTTTGCAAATCGTAGAGCATTTTATAATTCGAGTGGTCTTATCCATTCAAAAAGAAAACTCTGAAATACATCAGAAGATCTATTGAAGTTCAGTTTCAATTTCAAAATTGATCAGATTTAAATATCAAGGCTTCCTCTTTTAATTGAAATTTTAGTTTCGAATTATATTCAAATTTATTCGATTCCACATTGAGAGACTTGGAATGCTTATTGTCCTACTTTTAAAATTAGAACTGAAAATTATACTGTTTCAAACATTAAGTAAATTTTTATTTATCCTCATTTGAGGTACTTTCAATTTGGAAATGTTATATTTCAAAGACATTCAATTTCCAATTATTCTATTTTTAACGCTTTTGGCCTGGGATGTTAACATCCGTAATCCTTTCTATTTGCAATTGCCCTATTGCCTCAATTTTAATATGAGATTATTTAATTGTAAACGTTTTTCATTCCGAAGAATATCATAGATTGATCAGGTCTGCAAATAATGGGGTTGTATTTGTTATTAGAAGAAGGGAGGTCTTTTCCGGAATAATTTTTTTCCGTAGAATCCGAACCCAAGCTCAAAATATGTCCATCACGTCAGGATTTTGAGATATTTGAGGTTATATACTCGGAAAATGGTGTTTTTCGCTACTTTTGAGGTTATGTACTGGGCGCGTGAAATTTTTTTGGTCTTGTTTCAAAACGCCACAATTTATTTCACTCTTTCTCCATAAAATAAAAAACTATATTAAACATTCGGTATAAATAGCCTTTTTCTCATTAAATCTTTAAATTATAGTTAATATTCAAGATGAATATTTATTATGATTACAAGTTTGCAGAATCACAGAAATATCGCATGTCAGAAATATCGTAATTTGTAATTAAGGTTAGAAATAGAATAATAATAATGCGTACGTTTGGTAAATAATAGATCGTTTTTACGAAATATAAAGGTGAATCTTTCTATTATTCACAAAAATACGTATTATTATTCTATCTATAACCTTAATTACAAATCAGGTCATTTCTGACATTAATGTGCGAATTATTATAATTATCTATTTTATCTCCAAAAATAGTTGATTTCGCCCGTTTTGAATCACGCGCCAAACGACTGCAAATGATGACCGCTGCGCCGCGCGAGCGCAATACTTACATGCCCAAGTTCAAAGCATGCCAAGCTGGAGAAAAGCATCAATCGCGCCAACTTTAGGAAAATGAATTGTGCCAACGTAAAAAGAAAAGAAAATAATAGAAAGAGAAGTAAAGCGGTGAGTGGCGTGAGGGAGAGAAAGAGCGCGCTATATTTTCATTTTCTTTATGTTTTTTGGAATGACTTGGGGGGGAAATCCGTAGAAATCCGTATGATATTCGAAAATCCGTATGATATTCGAAAATCCGTTTTATACGGAAAATTCCGTATATATGGCAACCCTGGTTTCGAAACAAGACCAACAAAATTTCGCGCGCCCAGTGCATAACCTCAAAGTAGCGAAAAACCCAATTTTCCGAGTATATAACCTCAAATATCTCAAAATCATGACGTGATGGATATATTCTGAGCTCGGATTCGGATTTTATGGAAAAAATTACTTCGAAGAAGACCCCTAACTTTTCTACAAGAAAACCTTGCAGACCTGTGTTAACGATCGAATATCATTCAATTTTACGCCCATGTATTTCTAAACTCTAAAAATGAATCATTTTGAAATGAGAGGAATAAAAAAGCATTTCTGTGAACCAACTTCATGGTGTGAAAGGAATACATTAGATGCGAACAGTGTAAATTCAAATAATGAAAATGCCCCGTACACTTGTAGATTATTATCATTATATATAATTTGCAAATTGACAAAATGCAACGTAAAATTTTTGAGCACTAGGAATATTTTTGTCTTCAAAGGTTCGTTTCTGTCCCTCATTAGCAATTTCAATTAATAAACAACTTTATTACTTTAACAAATCTTAATCAATTAAAAATAATAAGATAAATCGAAATTCTGAAATATTCTGAGTTCTAAACTCTGCTGACGAAATCTGGCATGCACTTGAATGTGTAAACTCGCTGCTATTAAAATCTCTGAGCCTTGAATTCCGGAATGAAAAAAGAAATTTGGATGAAGAATGAAAAATTGTTATGGATTGCTTGTTTCTTGTGTCTGGTTGTTTAGAACATTGATATAATTTTCTTTCCTAATACTCTCATTTTCAATTGTTTGAAAATTAAGAAATCAGTTCTCCGTTATAAATTAAAAATTCAGGGGAATGAGAAAATGTAGAAAGTATTCTACGCCAGTGGATTATTAATGAATTTCTATTGGCCAGTCCAACATTGTCAGTTCCGGTAATTATTTAATGCCAATTAAAGTCGACGAGAGCATCTTATCTGACCCACGTAATAACACCCGTAAATAAAAGTGGCTAACGAAGCCAGTACTGGCTTATTAGAATCAGTAGAATGCAATTACAGAGTTCTCGTTTTCCCACACAGTGTCGCATCAATAAAAACGATTCAAGTTTGAATCCAATTTGAAGAAAAACCCTCAAATTATTGAAAATATAATTAAGAAAATAAAAATTATTCTCCAAAAAAATTATTCGCCCAAAGTTGAATATTTCTATATCCCAAATGAGATTTGTTTCCGAAATTAAAATTCATTCATTTAAATATTATTCTTAGTATTTTTTAATTATTTTTTATTTTGATTGATATTTGAATTATTGTTCACTTCCGCACTGAGAACTTGAATTTCAATTGGTCTACAACTGGCCTAAATTTGTAATTTTTCCCACTGCTTTTCCTTGCCATCAGCGCAAAATATTTATTTCTCAAGCTCATTATTTCTCAGCTAGTTTCTTGTACTTGGAGACTTCGAAGAAGATTTTCCAAAAAATTCAGGTTTCATCTGCTTCTTCCTGTTGGACCTTCTTAGTCTAAAGCTTGGGTACTTTGAGAGGTAAGGCAGTGTTCTTAAACGCCTCCGCTTCAGGGATTATTCATCCGATCTGCAATGATGTCATTCTGTCTGTGAAACCATTAAATAATTAAAAAGCTTTATTACTCGCTATCATTTGTAAACTACTCGACTCATCTTTGTAAAGATTTTTAAAAATTGAGATCAAGGTTCATTGAAGTCGAAAAAATTTGCAGATCGAGACTATTTTCTCTGTAGGAAAGGGTTGTGCTTGATCATGCTGATGCTTCAGTTGTTTTGGTATTCCCCTCTTTTATTTCCTTCAGAAATCGAAATTTTTAAGAAAAACACGAAATTTGTTCAGAGCTTTGTTTTTTTATCTTTTAAAAAGAAAATAAATAAATGATATCGTTGCATGTTCAGAGGAAACTGAATTACGAAAATGCAACTAGTTTAGTAGATTCTTATCTTGTCATGAACGTCACAAAGCACACGTAAAATAATAGGAATTATGACTCTTATCTGTTTCTGGCTAAAGATTTTACTCTAAATTTTTTACAAGGCTACACCTTCATTCTTTTGAAAATCAACGATAACATTCACTTGTGGAATGTTAATGAATTCATATAAAAGGATTCTTCATTGAAGTATTTTTTTGTTAATTTCCTTTGTGATTTATAGAAAAAAAAGACAAACAAAATTGTAATAGATACCTTATCGTAATCGTTTCATCGCTGTTTTGAAACGCTATCTACCTCAGTTCACATTCTACCTTTCGGAAGTTGTGATCGATATTGAAATCACCAATAATTTCTGTTCAATAAATCCGAGATACAAATTATCAAATGGAATGGAGGTCGTTAGTATTCATAATATAATTCTTATTTCTTGAAATTATAAAACATTTTTCAGTTATAGAAGGCTCATATTTGCTGCATGTCTTTCTTAAGCTTCTTATTTCTTACTGCATGGATTATGCTATAATTTTTCCAACTATTTTCCTGAAGAATGCACTTGTTGAATGGCTTGTATTTACTCTAATTTAAAAACATTTCTTCTACATTTTTTCTTGTAATTTCCAACTCTCCAAGGTTTGCTAGGGAATTTGTATAACACCGGCACACAAAACAGTAGCACAATGAGGCACTTAGAGGAAGAGTTAAGTAACTTTTTTTTGAAGGGGAAATTGCAACAGAAGAACTGTGGTAGAAAAAGAAAGACAAATATCATGTTTTGGTGAATTGAAATAAAATATTGTCAGAAGTGAACTGCGATAGAATACTGGACCTTGTTAAAAAGCAACTGTAGTAATTTAGTGATAAAGTGGAACAAAGAAAACTTAGTGGAAAAACGAGACGGAATAGTAGGTAGTGGAAAACAGCGACAGACGCGATTTGGCGGTAAAACGCGACGAAATAAAGGAGGAACAATGTAACAGAATAGTAGGTAGCGGGAGAGAGCGACTTATGTCGTTTAGTTGTAAAACACGACGAAATTAATGTTCAAAAATTGCGAAATAAATTATAATAACGAAATTAATCTTAACGAATTTCCATGAGACAATATTTCAAGAAAAAGGAGAAGAAAAATTTAAAGAACACGCAGTTTTATTCTTTGTAATTATTATTTTGTAATAGTTTGTAACATTTTATAACAACAGAAATCGAAATCAAGCTCTGACAAAAAAACATACTTTATTGCGGAATTATTGTAGTACATTTTAATGTTACATTATAATAATTATAATAATTATAATAATATAATAACATGCTATTCCAATTGAATATTTCATAGTTTCAGTTAAAAATCTATTTTTTTAGTTGAACATCCATTTTTTTCATTATAAAATTTGCGTAATACAAATTTCGTTGACGATTTATCTTCTTAGTA
>WSXT02051448.1:0-12954 GCA_011762715.2 Neuroterus valhalla
TCGAATCCACAAAAAAAAATTCATTTTTTTTTTTTTGGAAAAAAAATAATACATAGAGGTGGCGCAAGCCCCATAAAGTTCAACACTTATTTTCCGTAAGAAAAAAAACCTTTTTGTAAATTTTGATCAGAATTCTCAATATTAGGTGAATCGAGTTCGAAATTCACCACTTCTCTTCACAATCAGTCACAGGATGCGAATAAAATATTATATTTCAAATATCACCGCTATAGGACTGTTTAATAGGGTCCCAAAAAACCCCCGCAAAAGTGAAGAAATAGTTTTTTTCGTGTTTTTTTCGCTAATTATGATTTTTTACTGTTTTTTTAACGCAGATTGTTTCAAATTAATGAAATACTACTTTATACTGATAATTAGCTGTTTATTTAAATTGTTTTAACAATTTATTATCGTTTTTAGCAGCTTTCTCTTAGACAAGGGATAGAAAGTCAAGGTTTTTTTCTGAATTATTCAATTTATTTTTAACGTTTCAGGTGAAATTAGGTAATAATCAATCGAAGTTCACAAAAATAATTGTCTAAACAATTTTTTATTAATTATAACAATATTCTTTTAAAATACTGCTACAAAATTGCGGCTTTTTCTGGAATTTTCAACTTTTTGTCTACTTTTCACTTAAAGTAAGGAACTATTCAATTTAATTTATCAAGAATAATTGTTTAAACAAATTGTAAATGTTTATAGCTATCTTCTTCTAGATTAATACTACATAGTTGCGTTTTTTTCCTGAAATTTTTAACTTCTCATCACTTTTCGATTAGATTCAAGTAAGAATTAATTCATGTTAAAAAAATAATTGTTAACATAATTTATTATCATTGCTAATAGAATTTTATTTGCCTTATGATAGAAACTTGCGGTTTTTTCTGAAATTTTGAACTTTTTGTCCACTTTTTACTTGAAGTGAGTAATTATTCAATTTAATTTAACAAAAATAATTGTTCAAACAAATTATTATTGTTTATGGCCTTCTTTCTCATAGATGGGTGCTAAAAAGTTGCGGCTATTACTAAACTCTTGAGCTTTTCGGCCAATTTTCTCTTAGTGAGGTAATAATTAATGCGAGTTGACAAACATGCTTATTTAAACAATCTATTACTGTTTATAATCATTTTCCCTTAGAAAAGTGCTAGAAAGTTGTGGGTTTTTCTTCAAATTTAACTTTGCACTCAAAGGGATTTGAATGAAATTCAATTAGAGTGAATTAGATTGGATTTATTTATTTGTTTGTTGAATTATATTGTTTCTTATTCAAAAAATTTTTTTTATATCAACATTATATTTCTGATTGAAAAATTATATTTTTAGTTCGAAAATTCAACTCTTTGGTTGAAAGTTGAACTACTTCCTTGAAAATGTAACTTTTGCGTTAGAGATCCATAATTTTTGTAGAAAATTCGGAATGACTGGATGAATTCCGGTTTTTTGTTTTAATTAATTTTTTTTAAATATTAGGGAAAGAACAAAAATAATTTCTTCAGAACAATACAATACTATTTAGAATATGATTCTACCTAATGTTTATTTATTATTTGTTCTCAACTAAAAACGTAAAGCAAAGTTAAACATGTCAGAAATACAGCAACTTTTTAGCACTAATCTAAGAGAAGATCATTTTTGTTCTTTGCCCAATCTGGAAAAAATTATTTGAAACAAGAAAGCTGAATTCATTCAGTGGAATTTGAATTTTATACTAAAATTATAGACCTTCTGCGCAAAAATTGTATTTTAAGAAATGAGTCAATTAAATCAATTCAATCTAGCATTTATCTGAGAAAAAATGGTAATAAACAATAGTGAATTTTCTAAATGAGCATGTTTGTTAACTCACAATTATTATTACCTGTATAAGTGAAAAGTGGACAAAAAGCTTAATAGTTTAGAAAAAGCCGCAACTTTTTAGCACTAATCTAGGAAAAGATAGTCTTAAACAATAATAATTTGTTTAAAACAATTGGTTTTGTTAAACTAAATTAAATGTTACCTTATTCCTAGTGAAGAGTGGGCAAAAAGTTAAAAATTCCAGAAAAAACCGCAAGTTTGTATAATAAGGTAAAGAAAATATTATTAGCGATGATAATAAATTTTTTAAGAATTATCTTTAGGATACGAATCAATTATTACTATATTCTGATTGGAAAGTGATAGGAAGTTGAAAATTTCTGGCAAAACGGCAACATTGTAGCATTGAAAAATTCATAAAAAACCTCGAGTTTCTAACCCTTTTCTAGGAGAAAGTTGCTAAAAACAGTGTTAAATTGTTTAAATGATTTGAATTAACTTCTGATTATCAGTACAAAGTATCATTTCATTTATTTGAAACAATCTGCGTTAAAAAAACCTCAAAAAAATCATAATCAGCGCCAAAAACTCGAATAAACCCATTTTTCCACTAATGTGGGTTTTTCGGACCCTATAAAACACCCTTTGGGGGTGATATTTAGAAAGAAATATTTTATTCGTACTTTGTGACTAATTGTGAAGAAAAATGGCGAATCTCGAACTCGATTAACCTGATATCGAGAATCCTGAATAAAAATTAAAAAAACGTCTTTTTTCTCATGGAAAATACGTGTTAAACTCCATGGGGTTTGCGCCACCTCTAAATATATATATATTTTTTTAATGCATCCAGTTTTTTGTGGATTCGAACATGTTCCGAGGCGTTTTGCATAAAAATTCGAAAAAAAATTGTTTTAATGCAATCTTGGACCATCCTAATAATACAGTACTACTAGTACTGCAGAAAATGAGTTATAGATAAGGCGTTGCATGCAGTAGAAGAAATTTTCAGTAAATAAGAAATTGAAATACGGAAAAGTAAAATGAAAACAATAAATTGCGAGAAAAACCTGAAAATCCTTGAACAAAATAATCGGATTATGGAAAAACGCCGATCCTCAGAAGTGAGCCGATCCGGTGTCGTTCTGAGTTACAACAAAAATACTAAATATCAGAAAATGAAAATTCAGTTATGTTCATGTTACAGTTTGACGCTTGAGGTATTTTCGTTTCGAGAAAACAATTCTTATTCCAGGAGCATAACAAATAATTTGCAACCAAAATAATCCTACTGTTTTTCTGTGATACCAGGAGTCAAACAATCTTGTTAATTTTGTGTTGAAATCACATGTAACGATCGTCAAAAACTAGATAAGTTTTTAAAAATATCACAAAGGAAGAAAGTTTCCACACAAGAGGAAATTGTTCTAACATCTTATATAGATTTAGGACTTAGGAAGAAACCACTAAAAAACCTTCGCATGGAGTGTAGAAATGTATAGCGTCGAAACGCGGATCATGGGGAAAGAGAAAAGAAGAAGAATAAAAGCGTTTGAGATGTAGGGTTATAGGAAGATGATGAAGATAAAATGGGCAGACAATGTGACAGGTGAAGAAGTAGGTATTAGAATTGGTTCAAGAAAATATAGGTCTGCACCGTATGATAAAGGAACGAGGTGATGGGATGATAGGTCACATACTTAGGCACGTTGGGAAGAATTCTAGAATAGACATAAGAAAGTTTCAGAAAAAGAGATCTCAAGAAGAAGCAAAGATTAAAATTTGTCATACTAATCGTGAATGACGTAGGAATACTTATACTTAGAGTGTCCCCTGATTTTTTATCATCACCTCAAGAAATTAAAGATGCTTTGAAAATGTATGAAATAAATTTCAATAATTAAGGTCGTTAGTCAGCCTTTTAATGAGATAAAATTGATGAAATAGCAAATTTGAGACACGACAAATCTTTTAGTATTGCTAAATTTAAGGATTGATCGAGTCTCTTGATAAAAATATATTTTCCAAACCTGGGGGAGTTTTGAAAAAATTATCCCATCTATACTCTCTAAATCTAAAATAGTGAATTTCACTATTTCACAGTCAATTCTTACTATTTCATTTTTAAAAAATTGGGTCACTATGAAATAGTGAAATTTACTATTTCAATTAGTGGTTTTACTATTCCACTAAATAAATTAGAAGATTTCACTAATGCGGAAGGTGGTTGCCACTAATTCAAATAGTGGATTTCGCTGATTCGATTTGGTGGATTTAACTAATTAGAATAGTGAATTTCGCTCATTTTAACAGTGGATTAGCTATAGTCACAGATCTTGATGAAGATAATCAATGCGATATTATTTCATTCGATCGTATTTATTAATTGCAACTCATTCCGAATCTTTCTCGCAATTTTATCGTTATTCATAACTTAAAATAAACCACTCCACATTATAACGAGTCTTTTTGTCTTAATAAGAGAAAGAAATAATATAATCAAATAATATTGTCGAAAAAAAATATAATCGAATTCAGCTAGCATCAAAAAAATAATGTATGTTTTAAAGGAAAATAAAAAATCGCAATGCCTAAAGCCTTTAAAATGAGTTATTGTCAGTTTTTAATATATTCTGAGCATTAGGTTAACGGAAAAAACGAGTATTCAGTAAATAAAAAATATCACGTTATTTAACTACAGCTGTATTTTGAAATATTCAACGTTAATGCATCGATAAATCGCAAATCAAATAATAAATTTCCCCAAGTTAAAAAATTGCTGAAATATAAGAATCCCGAATAATAAAATTCCTGACAGAAAATTGTCGGATTATGAAATATCTGAAGTAGGAAATTTCCAAATTATAAAATTCCCGAAAGGAAACAATTATATTTTCTCTTTCATTAAATAGCATTCATTCATAAAAATAGAAGAATCAAATATCTTTATTGAAGAAATACATTTTTTCAAATGTTTGCATTTTAAAAAGATTATTTTTTCAATTTAAAATAACAATACTTGAAGAAAATGTATTTTTGAATGAACGATTTTGTTTGAAAATGTGCATAGTATTTAGAAAAATTATGGAAAATGTGTACAAATTCGAATTTTCAATATTTTTTTTTTTAAAGAAACGTAGAGATAAATCAGTGCTGAGTTATATCTTGCAGTTTATTAGCACACGTGATTAAATTTACTTTTTGAATATAATTTTCGCATACTGATTGTTATTTTTAATCTAAGAAATAATTTCGGCAAATTTATAATTTCAGGAATTTTATCATTCTTGATATCTCAGTCGTCCCTTTGATTATTCGAAATTTTTTGTAATTTTCGTATCTTGAGAAGGAACAGAAAAATATTTCGAACCACGTCGATGCGTTCTTATTGAGAATAAATTTAACATCTATTCTGACAATTTAAAAATATATTAGCTGTACTTACTTCTTAGAATGGGTGATTCAATTGATCGGTTTACTCTGATATTCAATAGAGATATTCTCACATAATTATGCACAAAATAATATTATTTTGAAAAAACGAATTATTTATGCATTTTAGACTAATATTATTTTGAAAAATTATTCTTATAAAAATAAATCCATGACACGAGCTACTATCAAGTATTTTAGTTACATCATTAACTAATAAATATACTTCAAGTATTTCTGATCGAAAATAAGGAATTGAGGTTATACTTTTCTTTCATTTCAGTTTCACTATTTGAATTAGTCATTTTTGACTAATAGAACGCTAGTGAAAATTGCACTATGACAATAAGGAATTTCACTAATTGAAATGTTGCAAGAAAACGATTTCACTATTTCAATAGTGAAATAGTTTTCACTAATTCAAATAGTGGAATTTCCACTATTTCAGATTTAGAGAGTGATTTTTTATTTTCACCTCAAGAAATTAAAGATGCTTTGAAAATTTATGAGACGAAGAATAATAATAAAGGTCGTTAGTCAGCCTCATAATGAAATAAAATTGATGAAATAGCAAATTTGAGACATGACGATTCTTTAAGTATTGCTAAATTTAAAGGATTGACGGAGTCTCTCGATAAGAATGAATTTCTCAAACCTGAAGGGGGTTAAAAAAAATATCCCATCTAGTTTACTTCATTTACAAAATAAATTCCTTGAATGTAAACCTTTTTAGAGATCAATTTTGAATTAGGCAATAAAGTGAAGTTTCCAAGCAATAACGAAAAATATTTTACAGATGTTGCACTTAATTAAACGTCTCGTTGTTCTAACTGAAAATTTATTAACCGTTTTATTCATACTAAAACCATTAACGTTGTGCAGATAGCGTGAATTTACGAGTGTTCAATGCATTAGCGTACAATTTGATCATCCTCACAGGTCGATAATCCAATAAATTTTCTGGTTTCGCCGCGCAATAATTCGAAGCACTAGATATGAAAAATCGCCGGAAATAAATGACTGAACGCAAAGTCTGGCGTCGCTGAATGGGTGAATTACAGTTTATGGTTCTGCAGTAACTACATGACTGCAGTCTGCAGTCGCAACAAGTCTTGAAATTCCATTATGCTTAGTCGAGCTTTAATTAAGGAAATTTTGATTAATGAGACTAAATTTACGATTAGATATCTTTAATCAAATCTCAAATAATAGGGAATGAAAAACTTTCAACATTGAAATTTCATATGCTGGAACTATACTATTCCCAAAAGTTATAAAATTCTGAACTGATTACATTGGAGTTCTAGTAGAACAATAATAAAGATTCCACTCAATCGAATGGAAAATCTTACGTTAGAGGGGTTATAGCTATCACTCTGGATTATTTGAAATGCAAATAACAATTGTGTTATAGAATTTATACAGTAAAATAGTTATTGAATTCTGATTGTGGAAGTCTTTTTTTAGTTATATGGGAAAAAAGCAATTTTCCGAAAACGTGAGATGTTTTTGTAGTCGAACCCCAGAAGTGGAATTTCGTATTAACATTATGACCCCTGCGGAATATTTTATGTTGGGGAAATCGAATGAGGTAATAGTGTCGTCTTCAGATAAACTGTCTTTATACGAAAAAAAAGATAAGGAAGTTTCAGTCCATTATCATGAAGATTGACCAGCACATAGTGTTCACTACCTTATATGGAACTCTCACAATGGCTAACAATGTAACTGTTTCATTCGAAATCTTGAATAGCAAGATTTAACTTCTACCTTTCTCTTTCGAAATGTATTTCATGACTATTCTTTAATAAATCCTTGCTTAATGTAACTATCCTTCAACTAGACAAGCAAGTATTACCTGACTTTTAAAAAAGTGTCTTTGATTCATTTGAAAGACAGTGAATTTTCTGTACGCATAAGAATGAATGAAGTAATTTACAAGTAAAAATTAGATTATTGAATTTTTATATCATATCTCTTATAGAAACTGTATAATTCAAAAAGTATTGATTTTTTATATTTTAGTACCTAAAGCTAATTAGACATTGAGATGCCCATGTTAATGTTGATGTAAATTACCTTACGAATATTATAAAAGCGTAAATTATTCGCAGAATGGTGATCGAGAGTTTATGACCGCCCCAAATTGTCAAGATTTTTTTTCAAGTCTATAATTCATTTTTTGCCTCTAGCGATTTTGTTTCCTTCCGTTTTCTCTCCTGGGGGAATTTCACGAATCTTTCGTTGGGGACTTGATAAGAGCAGCTGCTTGTGATTATTAGTATTGATCAATATCAAAACTTGTAACATGAAGAAGTTATTAGAGCTAATAATAAAAAATCTTCAAATATATTAAAATTCTTTCCAATCCTTTGGTAATTGGGATGAGGTGACTCTTGTAAAAATCTCCAAATCTTCAGATGTTATTCGAAAATTTATTTATACCTTCTAGAACATTAATTTAATTCAATTTTCACAATAAAAAACTTAAGACCTTCGGAAAAAGGATCTTTCTTCTAAAAACATACAAATAAAATTTAATGTTATAATTTAATATATCCACCAAAACATATTCGAACACTATTTTATACACTAGGGTGGTAAAAAAATTATTTTTTTTCGAATTTTTATGCAAAGCACCCGGAAATTTGTTCAAATCAACAAAAAAAAAACACTCTTTTTTGTTTTGAAAAAAAATAATGTTCAGAGGTGGCGCAAACCCCATGAAGTTTAACACGTATTTCCCAATAGAAAAAAAGACGGTTTTGTAAGTTTTACTCAGAATTCTCAATATTAGGTGAATCGAGTTCGAAATTCACCATTTCTCTTCACAATTAGTCACAGAATGCGATTAAAATATTACTGTTCAAATATCACCCCCATAAGTCTGTTTTATAACTGTTCAAACAATTTTTTATTAATTATACCAATATTCTCTTAGTATAATGCTACAAAGTTGCGGTTTTTTCTGAAATTTTCAACTTTTTGTCCACTTTTCACTCAAAGTAAGTAATTATTTCATTTCATTCAGTAGAAAAAATTGTGTAAACAAATTGTTAATATTTGTAGCTATCTTCTTCTAGATAATTACTCCATAGTTGTGGGTTTTTCCTGAAATTTTCAACTTTTTATTACTTTTCAATTAGAATAAAGTAATAATTAATTCATGTTCTCTTAGGTTAGTGCTAAAAAATTGCGGGTTTTTTCTAAACTCTTAAGCTTCGTGTCCACTTTTTACTTAGCGAGGTAATAATTAATGCCAGTTAACAAACATGCTTATTTAATCAATTTATCATTGTTCATAAACATTTTCTCTTTGATAAGTGCACTGAATGAAATCCAATTAGATTGGATTGATTTTATTGATGGTTAAATTATATTGTTTATTATTTAAAATAACAAATTTTTTTTTTAAATTTCAAGTATTATATTTCCAATAAAAAATATATTTTTTAGGTCGACAATACAACTCTTTGTTTAGAAGTTGAACTACTTTCTTGAAAATTCAATTTTTTAGTTGAAGATCCATAATTTTAGTAGAAAATTCGAAATTCAAATATAACTGAATGAATTCAGCCTTTTTGTTTTAATTAATGTTTTTCGAACATTGGGAAACGAACAAAAAGAATATACTTAAAACCATATAATACTATCTGGAATATGATTCGCTCTAATGTTTATCTATTATTTGTTCACAACTAAAAAGGTAAAGCAAAGTTAAGAATTTCAGAAAAACTTCAAGTTTCTATCATGAAGCAAAGGAAACATTATTAGCAATGATAATAAATTGTTTAGAAAATTTATTTTTGTGAACCTAAATTGAATATTACCTCGCTTTGAATCTCAAAGAGGAAGATAATATTTTACCATAAAAGCGATTTTTCACAAAAATACGTGAACTTTCAATAAATTGATTGAAGTTTTTAATTTTGAAAGACAAATTTCCATCCAAATTTTTGGATTTTGAACTTTTTATTAGAAAAAGTTGATTTTCAACCAAAATCATGAATTGTCAGATAAAATGATGAATTTATAAACAACAAACTTGAATCTCGAAGTGAAAGATAATATTCTGTCATAAAATCGATTTTTCAAAAAAATATGTATACTTTTAATAAAATAATTGAATTTTCAAATTTTGAGAAACATATTTTCATCTAAATTGTTGAATTGTGAACTTTTTTAGTAGAAAACGTTGATTTTTAACCAAAATAATGAATTTTCAGATAAAATGATAGATTCATAAGCGACAAACTTAATTGAAACGTTAAAAATAAGTTTAAAAATTCAGAAAAAAACCTTGATTTTCTAAACCTCTTCTAATAGAAAGTTGCTAAAAACAATCATAAATTGCTGAAACAATATAAATAAACATCTAATTATCAGTATAAAGTAGTATTTCATGTATTTGAAACAATATGCGTTCAAAAACCGCAAAAATTCATAATTAGCGCCAAAAACTCGAAAACCCCATTTTTCCACTTATGGGGTTTTTGGGGACCCTATTAAACAGACTCATGGGGGTTATATTTGAAAAGTAATATTTTATTCGCATTCTGTAACAAATTGTGAAAATAAATGGTGAAGTTCGAACTCGATTCACTCAATATTGAGAATTCTGAATAATATTTACAAACACGTCTTTTTTCTCATGGGAAATACGTGTTAAACTTCATGGGACTTGCGCCACCTCTAAATATGATTTTTTTCAAAAAAAAGGGTTCATTTTTGTGTGGATTCGAAAAAATTTTCGGGCGTTTTGCATAAAAATTCGAGAACAAAATTTTCTCATCCCTTTTTGGACCACCCTATTACACACTCTAATCATTTTGTACCGCTTGAGTCCGAATGTTGAATCATTTTAGATCCCGATTAAATAAATACATGAATAGCGATATTTTTCAATATTTTTCTTCTCGTAGAGTTATCAAATATCTTCAAAGAACTGTAGATTCGAGATGTCTGTGAACTTTGTGAGAATCGCGTCAGAAAAGCTGAAAGAATATAGTGAGTCGATATAAAAGTGATGAGGGAAACATCAAGTTTTAAAGTATGGAGTAAACGACGAAGTTTTTCTGACGCAAAGAGATGATGGGGATAGGCAATACCCCAAAGATGTTTTACAAAGTCAGAAGATGAAAATGCATCCGGAGAAGAGGAACGACTTGCAAAATCCAGTATGTGAAGATAGCGGCGTTGCTTCTGGTGAATTAGGAGAACCATCTTGCTCCGTTGACTGCGACGGAGCCTGCGTTATTATAAATGGTCCAAAGAAGGAAAGCGAAGAACATCACGACCCTAGGTATCAAACTTCTGTAACAGATGGTATTATAATATTTTCAAAAAAGGAGATAAGTTGGACGCGATTTCACGAGGCTGTGCTGTCTTCAATCTGAAATTTATTCCATCATACTTTTTTATTTCAACTATTCCTATCTTCAAAATTTACGCTTATGTTCCTAGAACTGAAGGAATAAATATACATCATCGTTACTATTATTCTATAGATTATTTTATTTCCAATTTTTCATTCACTTCTTTTATGGAAGATAAATGCCTTAAACAGTCGTAGAATGAATTTTCAGTATAAAAGACATTTCTAACGAGACAGTGAAATTTCATAACGGGAAGTGGAAAAAGTAGCGTCTAATACGACATTTTACAAGGGGATATAAGAATTCCTCAATTCGGAAGAAACGCCTATTCAGTGAAACAAGCCATTTCGGACAGGACCAATTTTTCTTTAGCAAGTCGCCTCTAGCGAGGAAATTATTATCACAACAATAAAAAAAATGCCTTGCCCAAATAGATTCCCCCAAAGAATAGGAATTACTGATTTGACAACAATTTTCTTTATCCGAATTGTCTATTAAATTAAACTGTTTCACAATTAATAATGTTTATATCTAAAATTACTAAGTATTAAAAGTAGAAACCAAGAATCAATCGATCGAATTTGGACAAACACCCTCGAATTTCTCTATTGAAATTAAAAAAAAAAACATGAAAATAAAAAAGAGGAAAATTCAATGAGAAGTCGACCTTGAACAACCTCTTCCTTTTGTATTTTCATCTTCACCAGTTTTCGAACACAGTAGTAATAATTTTAGGTAATAGTTTTACCATCAATATTTTAATTCAATTATTATGAAAAATGTGACAATAAAAGACGCGGAGAATAAATAGAAAGTAGGAATTGGTTTTGGAAATTGCCTTCTGATTTATCTTCCCTCTTTTCTATTTCCATGTTGTTTTATGGAATTTCAGTTGAGACATAAAAAGGTGTTTTTTCCAAATTTGATTTCTGGATTCTTGGTTTTTTATTTTAATTTCCGGGGATTTCAGATATGAACTTCATTGGTGAAAGTTAAATAAGTACTAGATTTGTTTTATTCATAAATTTAGAATTTCTCGAATTTTAATTATAATGCATGTTTACTAGAAGAAACTATGTCAGGGAAGGTATATAAAAAACGGTAGTGAAAAGAGAATTCCTCATTCAGCTACAAGTCATTTATCAGTAGAAAGAGTTATTTCTGATTGAATGAAACTATTTGTCTCACCTAGATTTTAAACTTTATTACTGTTTTCAAGTAGGAGATATGTGAATATTTAGAAGATTATAAACTTCTTTTATTCAATAAAGAAGTCAAAGGAGAATAATTTACTGAGAGAAAAAGACAGATTTAAATTATACGATAATCACCATTCGGTATAAAGATTCGTTCTTAGATTTGTTGCTAATAAGACAATGGAAGATCTTAAGTGGAAAGAGATATCCTCATTCAGGAAAACGATTTTACAGCGGAGGAAATAATTCAAGATGAGACAAGACCATTTCTGCCTCGAGTTAAAAAGGAAAGTCTCAGCCAAGAGACAATTAAAAAAGTGGTTCCTAGCAGGACAATGAAATATATCAAGGGGAAAAGGAAATCATAATTTAGTTAAACTTAATTTTTTAACAGGGACCATAATTTATGATTAGATGAGACTATTCTTGTTAACTCAGTTTTCAAACTCAAGATGTTTCAGTAGGAGTGAAATATAGGAATATTCAAAAAAATTTAGATTCTGATCATTAATTGGAAAAAAATTCAATTTTCTTATGATAAATTGAAATGAGAAAGCGGGAGATAATTATATTTTTTACTAATTTACAGTGTAATGCAGACAATCTGTCACAAAAAAGCCGTTTTGGAAAAAAATACTATGAAACATTTTTTTGCGGAAGTCGCTAGAAGAGCATTCAGAAAGCTTAACCTGAAAAATGCGGGGTCGTTCAGGGGCGGGTTTTTGAGAAGATTAAAAAAGTTTTTGGAGTCGATGTATCTCGGAAATGGTAGGTTTTTGGAAAAATTTGTAAGAACAAAAAATGTTGGGGGCAAGGTTTTCTACAACTTTCTTTTTTGGGTTGACATGCTGCGATGAAAAGTGCAATTAATAAATGGCGCTAAAGTACCGAAAAAAGCGTATTTTCTAAGTTGCACGCTCAACAACAATTCTTAGCACATTTTTATACAGCTTGTTTGGTATACAATTTTTAAAACCTTCTTAAACTTCGTTCAATACTTGAGTCAGCATAGTTTTAGGAGAATTTATCAATGATAAATATTAATTCATAATAAGAATTCATCATAATGAGGAATAATTATTGTTAGATGTTGAGTTTTTGATCAGTGAGTAAATAATACGTAGATGGTATGTTTTGATCTACTGATC
>WSXT02051459.1:0-12954 GCA_011762715.2 Neuroterus valhalla
CTCTCATTCATAATTAGACCGATTCCTTGGCTAGCGTGTGATTCCACGTCTACTCCTGACCAGAGTTCGAGACCATTCTCCACCTTATTATTCTCACATCCCTTTCTCTTCGTTTCCGGTATACACAAAATATCTAGCTTTCTGCTGCGCATAGTATCCCGCAACTCCTTTCCCTTTAGATCATTTAAACCTCTGAGAGAGAGAGAGAGAGAGAGAGAGAGAGCGTTTCGATTCCGGTACGTGTCAAGTAAAAAAGTATCGATACTCAAGTAGCGATATAAAGTATCGAAATCAAAGTATCGATGTTTCCCATAAACAAATTGAATCAAATGCAGTCGAACCTGTACTATTTCAACTTTCGGCTCATCAGTGCTCCTACTCTCAAGTAAATGAGAAGGCGTTTGCGCAGATAGTTCACACAGTGTAATGCGCAACTGACTACTGTGCCAACCAGGGTTGCTGCTAGAGGGATTATCGTATAGGGTCCCCAAGTTATGCAACTGGGATTCCTTCATGTCAGTGTAATAGAACGGAACCGAAATACAGTGGTTCACAATCCTGAATCTCCGGTCAAAACTTCGAAAATTGGCAATTTCCGATCAAGTCGAAATTCGCTGTACGTGTATAAGGTGCATTTCTGTGCGCAGTAAAAATTTCGAAATTCAATAAGGGATTAATTATCCAGGCCGCATCAGGCCGCTTCGATTCTTACTGTGTTGCACACGGGAAGGTTTCCCCGATAAAGTGGCGTTGAAATTTTTTGCTCTAGCTTGCCCGTTTTCTTTTGGGAACGTTTTCTTTGAGGCGAGCAGTGCACCGTTTCACGCGCCTGGCGCGGCGCATAGCGACAGGCTCTTCGCATGGGCGATACGCTGAATTAGAAGGGAGCTCTCAAGCTTTTTTGGCACGAAGAAATTTCCGAGAATACTAATCCCTGTCGTCGAATGCTTTAATCAAATCGTTTCTTACTTGTACATGGTGATCACTTCGACTTTCTTTAAATATATAGAAACGAAGAAAACTATTTTTATACCAATATTTTGATCAATATATTAATGTTAGTAGTAATAAACTTATAATCATCATCGGAAAATATTATGAAATTATTTATTCACTTGTGATTTGAATATAAATTAATGTTTTAATGTAATGAACTTCTTTTAGATTGGGAAATTGGAGGCACAATTTTTTCATACAGATTTATCAAATTACCGTGAATTACCGTGAATGACCGAAAATTTTTGGAAATCTATGAAAATTTTTTGATTGAATTTTAGTTTATTCACCTCGAGTTACCATAAATTACCTTTGAAACTAGTAAAAATTACCAAAAACTTCCATAAATTTTCTGAAATTTACAAATTTTATTTCAGGTTATTTAATTCCAGTAACCATAATTCGCCTGTAAAATTAGTGAAAATTACTGAAATTTTTCATAAATTTCCGGAAATTTATGGAAATTCTTAAATTGAATTTCAGATTATTCAGTATAAGTTACTATAAATTACCTGTAAATTGTTATAAATTACCGAGAATTCCCATAAATTTCTGAAAATTCATGGAATTTTTCTAAATATTATTTGACATAATTCATGGCAAGTTACCATAAATTACCTGCAAAAATAGTATAAATTACCAAATTTTTACAATTTTTTTTTCTTCTTTTTCCCAATATAACCGAGGTAATTCATCATAAGTTACCATATTTCCTTGTGAAAATACCATAAATCACCCCGAAAATGTTAATAAGAGTTTATCTTCATTCCATAATCTATTTTTTTATGCACGTTGGCCGCCATTTTGTGTCCGCTATTTTTAATTTTGAAAAACAAATATCATTTTCGAATTCAGCGACTCAGAAAACGTAAATGAAAGTTCATTTTCATTCCATTATCTATTTTTGTTAGCAAGTTGAACGCCATTCTGTGTCCGCCATTTAGAATTTTGAGGAAAAAATCATTTAACAAACCGGCGACCCTAAAAACTTCTGAATTCGTAACTTTCAACACGATTATTACATGTTTAGGGTTTGTGACCGGGAATTTGAGATTTTGAACCACTGTGCGACATGAAGGAATTCGAGTGGGATAACTTGGAGACCTCACAGGATAATTTCTCAAGCACCACCTTGGTGCCAACCTGTATAATTGCAACACTCCCCACGAAAATTTAAAATGGTACAGATCTGACTATACTAAAATTGAAATAAAATTTGATTGGGATTGCTTTTAACATTGTAGTTTATTCATGATGACCATATCAAGATCATATATCACATTTCGGTAAGATTTTCTTTGTTGATACGGCAACTGCCGCTATGAAATATATATAAATATATAAAATATTTGTCAAATATAATATATGTTTAATATTAATATCTACGAATTCAAAGTTCAGAATCCCTAGTCGTTTTCACGCAGGTTTGATAAACATACCAACTGCGACAAGCGGTCTGGATGTAGTCTGTTCCTCCGAACTATGTCCATTATTCATGCCTTTCAAAAGACACGTTCGCAGGGCACAGATGTGGCTGGTATTGACGAATACTTGATCGCTATCGGATACAATTTTGGATTGGTCACTCTTACCGATTCCTTAAATTCGAAAGGATTTCTTTTCCGTTGGACAACAGCTTGAGGAAGGTAGTGTCGTAATTCAGCTGGAATCCCACCAGGCTCATCATGATCTATGGATTAGGATTGAGTAGCTTTTTGCTGATCGTGGAAATCCCAAAAATCGAAGTTCTCGTTCTGGGTATTGACTTGACCTTCTTCTTGTTGTTGCTGTGTGTTTCTAATTGGATCAAAATTCATTTTATTTAAAATATCTCGCATGGCTTCAGACACAGTAAGATTATTTGAAAAATGAATTCTTCTAAAGCGGGGGTCCAAGAGGGTAACTTTAGCTAAAATCTGTACCTTCTGCACGAATTAAAATCTGTGCTTCAACTCAATAAGTGGGGTAATTTTTAAATTCAGTAAAATTTCAGATTCTGGATTGTTACTTTCTAAGAAGTTCTGCAAGCATCTCACGATAGGGATAACTTTACTGCAGGTAACGTCTTCTTTACAAAGCTGCCTCGTGATTCGTTCGAAGGGTCTCAGAATTTCGAATAAATCTTTGGAACTATCGATTCCTGGAGGTGTCAGCATTGTTGGCGCATCGCGAAGAGGGAATAGCACAGCACTAACCCATGGAGCCAATAAAAGGAACCTTTCAAGCATATAAAAAATGGTATTCCATCGTGTAGCTTCTTGTTACTTAAGCTTCAAAAAAGTTTCTTTCGTTTTACCCTCTGCTTGTTGAATACGACGTAATTCATCAGCAGCAATAATACTTTGCTTAAAATACAGGACAATTCTGCTTACTTTTACAACAATTATGGACATAGAAGGCGTGTTGGCCATAGCTCTTTCAGGCACTACCTACAGATTCTGGGCAAAGCAGGGCACATGATGTGGTTTCCCCAAAAAAATCGATAACAGCTTCAACAATGTTAGGGGCGTTGTCTGTTACGATTGCACATATCGAAGATTTTAAAATTTTCCAATGCGCGCATAAGTTCTCCAACAGTTTTCTTAAATAATCTGCTGTGTGTCTTCCTTCGAGAGGGAAAGATCCGAGGGTAATGGAACTTATGATCAAATCTTTGCGAAAGTGAACTGTCAAGCCCATATAACTTTTACGAGTTCCCATTTCCGTCCATAGATCTGTTGTTAGTGAAAGATATTCATCAGTGCAAGAAACTCTTTGGATAGCTTCCTAATCCGCTGCAACTTTTTCACTAAGAGTTGCATATTTATCAGCCGTCAGTTTAGTAATAGTTTTTCTACTCAGAGGCTTATACAACGGAACTGCAACACGGGCACATTTTTTGAATCCTCGTTTTTCAAAACTTACAAATGGTAAATCATCTGCTGCTATCATGTAGAGCAAGGAAATAGTCAATTCTGCATTCTTTTTTCGAACTGCTGGAAATTTAAGAATTTGGGTAAATATGGAAATTATATTTCAATACATGTTAAAAATCATATACATTTCAATTCTCTACTAAGAACTAATGAGGAACATTTGAGCTTTCAAACCTTTGAAAGAATAAATCCCTTCAAATGCATCTTTAATTGTATTTTCAGTTTTTTCCCCAGGAGCTGTTATTCTGCAGCTCTAGATTATTTGTATGTATTTTGTTAAGCAGCATGATTATTTAATGAAGTAGTTATGGCATAGGGATTTTTGTAAGAGATTTTCATCATCGCGCTCAAATAGGCAAGATTAAATTTTATATTTATTATTGTCGTTGAGGCCATGTGAGCATAACCTCAAACAATGTGTTTCCCTTTTTTTCCTAAACCAACTTAGGTTTACAAGAAACGCAATACCGCGTTCAAATTTCGGAAACTAAATAAAAAGCACTAAGGAAGGTTTTACTAGTCCTACTTTTTTATAATTATGAAAAAAAGGAACGAAATTCTCATTTGGATTATTATTTAGTTTCAGAAATTTTAACTTGATATTCCGTTTCGTGTGTTCGTACGTTCGATTTATAAATTTGAATTTTTTTGAGGTTACTTTCATATATTCAGAAATTGGGTATGAATGTGTATCGTGAAAATGACAAATTTATTTATTTTTTCCGGAAACTCACATAATTGTTCACAATAATTGCAGCATTGATTAAAAAAAATTCTTTCATAATTTCTTTTCCTTCCTTCACCTCTGATTCTTTTCCTGAATCGTCGACGAGGCTCTCTACATCTATAGTATTTGCAGCAATTTGTGGTGATGTTGCCGAAATTGATCCAACTGATATGTTCGTACAAGTGGATGAAGCTGACAAAAACTGTGAAGTAGAGGCCTTGTTATTATCCAGCAATTTCTCAGAGTGTTTTCGGTTTACATGTTTCCACAAGTTTGTCGTATTTTTATTTTGCGTTATTAAGTTCAAACAAAAATTACACCTTGCAAAAATTTGTGAATTATCAAGTTCCGAATAATATTTCTACACATCGCTGACAGTTCTTCTGTCCCAATAAGCACTTATTCTCATGTCGAAATCTCTGAAAGAAACTTTTAAATTTCAGTACACTCGCGACGGTAGCGATTCTACAAAATGAAACTCTTCACCGCAACAAGCTGACATCTGCATCAAACATAACACCGTGAACATGCAGCTGATACTCGATCCTCATTTGCTGCGTCCTTGAGAACTGTTGTTCATTGGATCTTCGGAATTCAAATCTTATCTTTAGGCCTGAGTTCGTGCGCACTTTGAGGGAGGAATCCCAAGGATCTGAAATGCTTTGCGTTCAAATGAGATTGAAAAAGACGAGAGCATACTCTTGTCTCTTACACTCTCATCACGACGCAACTCATTCCGGATCCATGGGATATTACCCTAAACGTACACACGTCAATCGTGATGTGATATATCGAAACCTTGCCGACGCTCAGTGCTCCCGAATATCGAAACTTTTTGCACTGCACGCGTGTCTCGGGCCGTCTACCGGATAAGCTGATGCTGGTGCGCAGATTTGGAATTGCGAAAATATTAGGAGAAATTTGTCATTTTGAATCCGCGCGCCAACAGTTGCCAATTGGGTTGCTGTGCTCGCTGGCCAAGAATCAAACGAACGATGCTTTCGAAAAACATATCGATACACGAAAGTATCGACTCATAAAGTACTCGAGTTCAGTATCGATTGCTGAAGTACTCAATGAGTAAAGTATCGAGTACGTATCGCCCATCACTAGTAGACAGTGGTTGGCACAGCTGTTCTTGGACTGCTCCTGCAGGCAGACGGGTCATAAATAGGTTGTACGTAATGGTTTTTAAGTGATTTGGTTTTCCGGACTCAATAGTCTTCTGGTATTGTGGAAAGTGACGAGTTGGATGACGTATCACCGCCAGTTGCGTTGGTATCGATGATTCTGGGAGAACAATCGTGATTGTAGCTTCTGTAACTTACATCTGTGCTGGTTTTCCTGAATCACCCCCAATATTTTTGATACAACTTAATTCCTTCAGAGTGGACTCGGGGAGTTATGGCTCGGATGGACCTGACTAGGCATTTGAGTTGCTTGACATTTATATCAACTAGAATCTTCTCTTTCACTGATCGGAAATTGAAATAGCACCCTCTCCTCACTGACACACGCCAGTCCGTCATTATTCCTTCAACACCTTATGTTAAGTGTGGCTTACGCTTCACGCAGGTAGATGAACCGCTTGTCCCTTGTTCATCCCAGGTTTGATGTGAAGAAGTCCCTCTTGACCTTGCGTCATTCAATGAATATGTCTCGAAGATCTTCCCTGCACAATTTATTGACACTCATTGGAGGGGGGAAAGGGTATTGATTTT
The DNA here is from genome assembly GCA_011762715.2 of Neuroterus valhalla. NCBI lineage: Eukaryota > Metazoa > Arthropoda > Insecta > Hymenoptera > Cynipidae > Neuroterus > Neuroterus valhalla. The sequence continues at coordinate 6,360 of WSXT02051459.1, forward strand.
TGGTGCTTCGATGATGCGGTAGATCTTGAGCAAATCATTTTTTGCGAGGAAAACATCAAGAGCTCTGGCAACCGAATTTACAGTGTCCATAAGGTCCTCATTAGGCTTCATCGGAAGACCTTGAATTTTAAGTGTGTTACATAGGCTGCTTGATCATTGAAAATAAGCGTTTGCTCTAGTGCAACCACTTTTGCTTTTAATTCCTGAGATTCCTTCTTGGTTTTCTGAATATCTGTCTCTTGTAACTCGGACACTCCTTCTAAGGGAACAACCCGTTTAGCGTTTGTCATTAGATCCGTCTTTATTTCAGAAAGGGTGGAATTCAATTTGTCGTTGAATTCCTGTTGTCCAATTTCAAAAGCGTCCGGTCTTGCCAAAATCTCACGCGATTGCGCAAGTGCTCCCTTTTGGCCGTCGGTGGAAGCTCGTCGCAAGGGTTCGATGAATCCAGGGGGCAGAGTTGAAGGAGTTGATTGGGTGGGGGGTTTTTTTTTTTTTTCTTTTGAAAAAGTAAAAACGGAAAAATGCTCATGCACTTATTACCTTCTTGCCCTGGGGAACACGCGCCCGATATACGCACTTCACGTCATTGTACACAAAGCGTACATAGACGCAGGGTGCTCTCACGGACGCGTAGTCCACAAGAGACGAAGGTGAGTGTGGGACTTGCCAAGCGGCACCTACCCACTAAACCTTAACTCCTTCTTCCTGCCGACCCATTGCCCCGGAACCGCTTTCGCATTACTTCAGGGAAATAGGGATGAGGCTAGTACGCCGTTCCTCGGCGTTCTGCTTGTATGCCAACATGGACTTTGTTCATACTCTCTTTATCCGTCATGTGTTTCGCTTCGTCCTCTGTTGTGTGTAAGTGACAGTCAACGGGCTCGCCAGCCTTCGAACATCATGACTTTTTGTTTCAAAATATCTTCTTCGTATTTTTCTGCATTTTGTCTTCTCTTCCTTCCCGTACAATGGTGATACGCGTCAACCTCATATTTGCTTCGTGAGTCGCAGCTTCCTGTCGTCAGCCTTCGACACCATAGTAGAGGTCGTTTAAGGGGGTGCAGCGATGATTTCGTGTAATTCCTCCTTCTTCTTTTCCCTCAGGACGTCTTCGGCAAATCGCACGCGATCTGCAATGAAAAATTTTCTGGGAACGTCCTCTGTCGGGTCAGAGTAACCATTTTCGTTTTCTGTGCTGCTATATGGAGACAATGTTCTTCTAGCCAATCTCGCAGCAGCATCGAGACCAAGGATGCTTTGAGTCTGGCTTCCTCTTCATTCCACGCGAGGATCGCTGCTGCCAAATCATCACCGAAGCCAATAAGCTTGCAGTTGTCAGGTAGACCTATCCGCAGTATGCTGCCGTATACGACATTCCACAGGTCTGGTCCGAGAACTGAGCCCTGGGCTACTCCGGGCGTTACCTGCTTATACTTGGTTCCTTCAGTTGTCTCAAACTGCAGCTTCCTGTTGTTCAGATAATCTGCGATCACGTTCAGAAGATAGAGCGGTATCTTGAAATTATGCTGGATGCGGTCTATCACGTCGGTCCATCTCAGAGAGTTGAAAGCGTTCTTCACATCAAATGTGATCAACACTATCACTTTTCTGGACCTGTGATTTCCACTTCAGGCGCATTCTGCTTCTCGCTTCATCTTTGAGACTGCTCCCATGATCGATCTGCCTTCTCGGAAGCCGTGTTGGTTTTCGGCAAGGCCTCCTCCCTGTTCGGTTGCCGTTCTTAATCTGGCTCGGAGCATTTTTCCGAAAACTTTTCCTGTAACATCCAGCATGCACAGTGGTCTGTAGGATGCCGAAGTCACAGGAGGGCCCTTTCATTTTTCAAGCAGCACTAGGCGTTGTATTTTCCACCTGGTGCTGAACAAACCGACCCAGAGGCAAGAGTTGTACATGCTGAGCAGCAAATGTGGAAAATCCCTGGCTATGGCTTTGCCAAACTCTACGGGTGTCCCGTCAGGGCCAGGGGCTTTTCCATTCTGCATGCTCAGGACTGCTGTATTTAATTCCTCGATTGAGAACCATGGAGCTTCGATGATGGTGTTCGAGTCAACGCTGGTTCGTTCCGAATGGTTGGGGAAGAGATCGTTCACGATGTTCTCCATCGTGTTTAAATCTTTCGGCACTTCAGGCGATTTTCGAAGGATTTTCCCAGTTGAGATTTGGTAGCGAAGACCCCAGATATCGTTGTCTACCGCTGCGCAGATCTCTTTCCATTTTTGAGCTTTGCTGTGCTTTATAGCTAGGCTAAGACTCTTTTATGCCATCTTATATTGGGCAGTACACAGGAACTCTGTAGAGTTCGAGTGTTTTGGCATTGGAGCATTGCAGCCATGTACAATAAGTTGGAGGGTTTTCTCCACCAGTTTTTCTGCTGTCGGCTTAGACAAAGTGGTAGGAGTGTGTTCTGCAAGTAGATGTTTCCCCTTTGCGATGATTGACCCTGTGAGGGCAACTACGTCGAGCTGCTTGACTTTCCATCTTCTGGTCTTTGTTGAGTGTTTCTTTGGCTTCCGCTTTTGACAGTATCACCAATCGGGAAACCAATGTACTGGTGGCCGCTCGTAGTTCTCCAGTACCCTCCACTCTTTGACCCTACCAGCTATTCGTGAAGTTGCAAATGTGATGTCCATTATTGTTTCACGATATCCTGGTCTTCTGAATGTTGTCGAGCTCCTGGTGTTGAGCACGGTGAGACCGAGACTAGCTGCCATTTCAGCTAGCTCCTTTCCCCGTGTATCGGTCCTGTTTCACGCCCCATTCTGTGAACTTGGCGTTGAAATCCCCCGCCAGGATAACTTCACAGACCAGGTTTCGGATGAGATTCTCGATATCAACTTGTTAATTGCAGAAGGTGGTTATTCCCTCATTTGGGGAAAGGTAGCAACTTCATAGGGTGCTGCTACAATTCTTAACCCAAACAAAGCCGTTTCCCGCACCGTGGTTATTGTATTGCTCGCCTATGACCACAACGTCGGCTTTTATATTCGATGCTATCTGGAAGAGCAAGTCTTGTGCCAGTCGGCAGTGGCCAAGATTTCCTTGGATGAAAGAAGTCATTTTGGCGCTTTTCTACCGCCTCGTTCGGCTTCCCTGAAAGATACACATCTGGCAGAGCCAGGGATGTGATCTGCAGGGGCCCCATCGGTCCTGCTAGAGCACAAAATGCATTTCGGGATTTTTGTGCATTCAGCTCCTTTGTGATCATACTCCCCGTACTTCGAACATAGGTTTCTCCGGTCAATCTCCTTGCATGTGAGTGCGAAATGTCCAAAGCCATGGCAGCAAAAACATCGATCCACCTTTACCTTTACGTGGACTCGGCAATTAACCCAGCCTATTTTAATCCTGCCTTTTCCTGCTCGTGTTTTCGTCGAAGCCTCGCTGATTTCAGTAAAGGCTTTTAGGCTACCGCGATAGTCCTTCGTCAGGTTGACTTTGGGATTCTCCGTCCAGTTCTCCTCAAAGAAGGCTTTCAGGGCGTCGCTCACATCATCCGCTCCAGTGTCCACGACAAGGTCGAGGATCTCTATCTGGCTCTTTGGGGAGAGCTGACGGACCTCGCCGGCACTTTTTACTGCTTTCTGCAGCGCTTCGCCAAACTGAAGCCTGTTTTACTCGTTTGCGGCCACCTCTAGTAGGACATCACCCTGTCTGGTTTTCCTCAGAGCTCTAATGATGACGGCTGAGTCCTCTGGATTAACTTTGGATTTATTGGTCCGCACGAAATCTGCATAGTTGCGGCCTTCCGCTGGTTTGATGAGGACTGCCTCACGGCGAACTCTTTTGCGCCTTCCCCTTTCTGGAGGTTTCTCCCGCAGTTCTGCATTGGCTTGGACTTTTTTCTTCTTCTTGAGTCCCTCCACGTTCGTCCACGTCTGATCTGCCTCTGAGACAGATATTTTTGTGGGCCTGGAGGTCTCTTCACCATTTGGGCTTGGTGTGCCCAAGTCACCCCTCTTACGCTTACTAATGGGCGTAGGTGTGTTCTGCCAAGGGTTTCTCGGCACTTTCCTGTTGCTGGGGGTAGAAGAGGGAGTAGGCATGGTGTGCCTGGATTATGCAGCCTGCAATTGGCTTCTTGTCGAAGACGAAGCCAGCAAACTCACAAAATTACCAAAAATTGGGGCGAAGCAAATCAATACGTTCACAAAAGACCACTGCCACAGATAACTTAGAAAGATCTGTAAATCCAGTGTTAACTATTCTCGGATAATAAGTACAGTTTATGTTTTAACTATCATAACGCAATGGAAGGAAAGAAAGAATATGTTCCGGCCGAACTATGATAGACAAGAAGAAATATTGATAATCAAAATCGTTCACCTCAGAAAGGCCTATAATTTTTTAATGGAATCATTCTTGGATAAAACGTCCAGTTTTTGTTAGAGTTGTGAGAAAGCTTTTCAAGAAACGAAAAATTACATTTGGCAGCAAAACTATGCGAGATATGAAAAAAATCACATTTAAGAGAAGGTGTAGGCAAAATTGAAGGTTCCAAAAAGATCTGGAGAATTTCTTTTTCTTTTTGGAAAGTTATTTGCCAGAATAACCCCTTCATGTGGTGTTTTGTTGATCGTTCTTATTGAAAAGATGATATTTTTTAGTGCTATTGTTGACTTCAGGATCCAGAAATAAAATGATTATATTTTATAACAAGTCAACATACCTTCAAATGCAGATGGAGGTTCTTATCAGTATTTTATTGAAACAAGATAAGTTCACATGATGTAATATGACAATTTCATGTAAGGTATTGTAATTATATAAAATATCATAGAATTATATGAAAAGTTTCGAAGGAATTTTGGGTCCAATCTATTCGGATTTGAACTCAAACGACGTTTCTAAGCCTTACTTGTCAACTAATGAATTTGAAATAAAATATACCTCCCTTAATAACAAGGAACAATGAAAGACTGGAATAAAGCCGTTTGTCATTCAAAAACAATACTATTCTGCATTCTCTGACTCGACACGACATTCCGCTTTTTGCTGAAATTCTTCTGCAGCATGAACTTTTTGTTTCACATTCGATTATTGAAGAACTGAGATCTTTTAATTATAATACAATTGAAAACAATATGTGTTTATTGAATGCCAAGCATTTCTACAATATTGAGTTTGTTCAATTAAAGTTGCGACAAGATGAATGTACGAAGCAGGTCAAGAAACCCGCAAGCCATGTGCTTCATAAGATATGATAAATATAAAAATATAAAAATATCATATATTTCTCTCCTCATCGCTTTCTCAACGATAACGTGTATTCATCGAAAATCTGTTATTCTAGAATCTTTTGTTCAATCTGAGAGCACGTGACGATTTACTTTTATATATAACTTAGTGTGCCTAATAGATGGCAGTTCAGTTGCCGCAAAACAAGATAAGAAGTACAAGCAATGGAAATAGTTTTTATTAAGAAGTAATCATTTTCAGGAGATGCGATGAATTGAGTAGAATAATAAAAGGGGACAAATTGCTCGTGACCTTTTTAAGAGCTGGAAATACCTTTTTCCCTAATTACTTATTAGGTATCAAAAAATTTCCAAATTTTTATGTTTTCTCAAGATAAATTGAACATTATTCCAGAAACTCATCGCTTTTAAAATTTCACACACACCCGAAAAGAAATTTCTTCGGTCAAGAAAAATGTCTGCCATAAATGCCCGGAAGCTGCTTGCTGTTAGTTGGCGCTGGAGATAATACGATTAAAAAACCCTGTCAGGAGATGAAACTTGTGACGGCGGAAAACTCAGGGACGTGCTGCCTTCGACCAAGGATCTCAAGGTTTTTTTTCAGATCCAGAAAGAGCACCACGCTTTAAAAAAGCGAGAAAAACATGCTCGCCCTATAAAACGCATCGCATTAGCGATCAAACGGTACGTGCCGCGTCCTATGGGAACCGCAAAAATTTTCCATTTGTATTGAACCCTCAGGGTACGGACTCAGTTAGCGTAACCCGGGCGGATTTTGGAATTGGTAGCATTCCGGAATAATACGTGAAATAATCCAGATATCATCGGTAGAATCTGTGTTCATGCAAAAAAAATTCTTTAGCATAAAGTTCTAGTACAAAATGAGAAAAAGATAAATGAAAAGATAAAAAAATTTGTATGAAAGTTTCAATAAAAAATTTTCATTATTTGATAAGATTATTCTTACTCGAATTCGTCATTACATATGTAGTTTGTGCTTGATAATTTTTTTTTTACAACATTTGTGGGAAATGCGTCGAGTAACTTTTTTTTTTAATTACAAAAAAACGCCTACATTCAAATCCTTAAAAAAATATATTTTTTGGAGTATATCGAAAAATAGACTCCTCCATCTTGAAGGGCAACTCTCCAGCTATCTAATGGTTACCAACAAAATGTTGACATCTTATTTGTTCATGAAAATATAAACAATTGAAAAGAAAAATTTTTGAGCAAATCGATCAAAAAATGGTCCATTTTTCAACTACAGCTTTTTTTATTCTAAAAAACCATAAAAAACATTATAGATTTAATGCTTTCACGATGATCCATTATGATGAAATAAGGTATTTCGGGTTTCGATCGTGTACAAACTA
>WSXT02051470.1:0-27543 GCA_011762715.2 Neuroterus valhalla
TGTTCGTATTTAAAAACTGTGAACGTTCAATGCTAGTATATGTCTTCCGTGAACTCACAAGCCTTAGTTTAGGATAATAAAGACTTCATTTTGATCTGTGTGCATCTCGATCATTAAATTCACAGCTCACTTCTTGAAACATTGATTTGTGCTGCGCATTAATAACGCTATAACCTGGCTTTCTATTGTCTCAATCAAGAAAAATATTGAAATTCTAAATTTTCTAACTAATAATTACTTTTCGGCAATCCAGGAAACAAACGACAAATCTTATAATTCTGAAACCGGAAAGAATTTTTTCTATCAGAGTGGAACAAGAGCACATTTTCCGATCTGAACTCCACGAATATCAAGTTAAACGTACCCATGTTGATCCCAAAAAGTTCATTTTACTCAATTGTCAAACATTTCCTTTGAGAATGTTCAAAAAATCTGAAATGTACATATATTCTTTTTCCACCTAATTCCTGCTACTGTTTACAATCAAAGACTAAACAAATACGAGTGTCTATTTCATACTTTTATGTTTCCAAGGGGAGAAAACCCAAAGTCAAAGATGGAAAAATTTTGTTAATTTTTAATTCTCCAAAAAATGTCTCCTCCATTGAGCAATACGTTTGGCTTCCTCTGAACCAAGCCCCATCAGTAAGATGCAAAATATAGAACTTTTGTCATCAGAACATATATTAAAGATATCTCCTGTTTCGAAGCCTAAAACGAGAAAGAAACATACATGCTTGTCAGCAAATCAACATCCAAAAGCAGGAGAAACTAGGAACTTACCTACCAACAAAATTTGGTCAAAGCAACATTGAGGTTCACAAAGTTATGAAAAAGATATGTCAAATCGAATTTCACAAAAATGCTGCATAAGGGTTTAAAATATTGAAATCATTGATTGTGATTGCATATGTGAATTTGAAGGGAAATAAGTATATTCAAGAAACATTATGGTGGAGAACTCATGTACCTCCTTGATCTACATAGAGAACTGACAACTTTCGGAAAACTGAGGAGAAAGATGAGAATCATTATAGGTCATGAACGTTTGAAAAAACAAAGGTGTGCAAAGTTTACTGTACATATTAGGTACATGGTTAGGTACGGTAACATCCTGAGATCTAGGAGAACCGATGTGGCGACAAAAAACAACCGATATGGTGGATATGCATGGGATAATTAAACATCTCAATCAATTATGTTGTTGATGACACTGACTTTGTATTATTCAATACCTGCGTGAAAGAGAAGATTTATACAACGACCAGACCATGTAGGCTTCCTGTACCAATACGTAATGAAAAACTCCCCCTTGCTGATAGTGAGATCTAAAAAATTCATTTGTATATCCCTTTCTACTTTTACAGTCAGATTGAGTTTCGAGTATTGATTTTTTCCTCTTATTAAATTTATCATTATATTTACATTAAGGATCTTTTGGACCGAATGTGGTCTGTTGTAAAAATTTAATTTTCGGAACATCAGTATGTTGTAGGATAGAAGATTCCGTTTTTCTTCAAATATTTCTATTCATTAATTTTTATAATAAATTCCACAGTCCAAAGAAAAATTACGGCATTATATCTATATAAACAATTTAATATGAGCATTTATAGATTTGGGATGTAACTGGAAACACAGATCTCAGGCCCTAGCTAGAATAGAATTAGTTCTCCTCTATTTTCTTCCGATTTTGTTGCTAATTACTTCTGAGAACTGAATTGTGGTTATGGAAAAACCAAATTTTGAAAATGAAAAACGTTACAAGTATATAGAAAAGATTAAACGTGGAATACAATTGCGTAACATTTTCGTGTATTTTGGAGGAATAAGAAGACAGTAAACAGGAGCTTGTATATAAACGACGTCACCAGCAGATACATGACATCAAGAATTATTACTTCATGAATAAGCAAATTATTATCAAATGAAAGAAAGTGAAATATTCCAAGGATGAGATAACTCTGAAGATCGAAACAAAAATGCTTCGTTATTGAATGTATTCAGCGGACTTTATAATGAAATTTATGTGTAGAGCCCAGGAATGGAGGTCCACTTGAGGGAAACTTTCAAATTCATAAGGGTCCGGGTCCGTACCTGAATTTTTGCGAATTCGGAAGATCTAATCTGGTCCTGGACCTTCAAATGCAGAAGATCACTTCTGTACTTAGATACCATTAGAGACCATTCAGAGTTTCATGAGAGTCACTAAAGCCTCCTTCAAAGGCTTTCATAGCCTCCTACAAGGGCCTTTACAGCCTGCTACGAGGGCCTTGAGTGCCTTCAATGAGTACCCCTGGAGCTTTCAACAAGGCCATCCAGAGACTCTTATGAGGGTTGTTCAAGCCTTCTGAAAAAGCTCCCTGAGTATCTTATGAGAGCTTCCAGAGATTTATACGAGGGCGTTTGGAGACTTTCCAAGAGGGTTTCTAGAGCCTTTAAAGAGGGCCTTAATAGCACCAGGCAAGGGGCTCTTGAGCCTTCTACGAGGGTTCAATGACCTCCTACAATGGCCTCCATAGCCTACTATAAGGGACTCCAGGGTCGCCTATCAAAATATACTGAGCCCTTAAAAAGGTCCTGTTTTTTGTCGAGAAGCTTAATATATTGTCACAAAGATCTTCTTATTTCCCTGCAAATGCCTGCAAAGGCTTGGAGAGCCTACATCAAGGGTGCTTTGAAGTCTCATACAATAAAATCTTAAGCTTCCCACGAGTCTCTTATAATGCCTTCTACGAAGCCCTACAGAGCCTCCTATTAGGCCCTCCAGGGCTTCCTACGAAGACCCACAGAATATACTGCGATTGCCTCCAGAGCCTTCTGTAAGAGCCTCAACAACCTTTTGCATGAGCCTTGACAGCGTCTTTGAGGGCCCCAAGTGCCTCCCACAAGGCCCTCCAGAACGTCATATGTGGGCTCCAGAAACTTGTGCGAGAACCTTCAGTTATTGTGTTGAAAAATTAGAAAAGGGCCCGAAATATACAAGAGCACGTCTGTCTGAACCATCAGGAAGTTTATTTTATTCCACTGTTGCGATGAAAAAGATTGTACAATTATGACTCTCCTGTAAGTATAATAGGCATGTATTGTAGGCTCTTCAAAATATATTCTTGTTAACGAGTAAATTGAAAAGTTGTACAGTGAGGATCTAGAATAATTCGTTCGTGATTCTGTATTTTCTCGATTAAAACTGCGCACAAGGTATTTCTCATGCAGCTGAATGTCTAAACCAATCATGGGCAGTCGCGACAAGGGCCACGTTTTGGAAATTCAGATTTAAGCTGCTTGCAAATTAGATCAGTTCACCTAGAACACAAGTCATTCAACATATTCCAAACTGATCGAATTGGATAATAATCATAATTATTATTATTATCAATTATTGAATAATTGAACTATAATAATACAATATCGATCTACTCAAATCCCTTGCAGCTATCGGATAAACGAAAGCAAACGTCTAGCGATGCTACACCACACAGTGGGTGAAAAGCACTGTGACAAAAATCGACGGACGTGACGGTTGAACTTGCAACGAATTTCAATGTTTTTTTAGAAAAACCCGTAAAGCTCTCAGGAATAACGCACAGTAAAAACAAAGTGTGTATGAAAATGTCGTTTCAGGGTATGATGTACCTGCAACAAAAATTACCCTTGGTAGTGTAGATGCAACCAAGTTGAGCAGGGTGTGATTCGCTAAACACTATAAGAGGAATTTCCGTGTCTCATTCAGAAGTACCTCTTTATTGAATGGCTCTCTAATTTTAAAAGCAGAACTTCCAAACAAATTTTCAGGACAATCTTCGGAAACTTTATAATTAAGGGCGCCAGCCGCCAATAAGAAAAGGATATAACCTAGTTTTTTTAATAGGCATTACATTTTATCCAACTTACAATCAAATCTAACTGACAAATTATTTTCCGAAAACTCAACAGGATCAAGCACTTGAAACTTTCCCCATTCTATTTAAATCGCAGGGTATGGGTTATTCCTAACCAAAGGAAGCAAATAAGTAAAGCTGAGACCAACATTCTTATATTAACAGGGAATAGACCCTTTTTATCTTGAAGAAAATCGACAGGTTGCACCGGAAATTTCATGGAATTTAATGTTTTGTAACCTAAAAGAAAATTACGGACTAAGTAATCACAATCTTCCCAAATTATCGCATTAGACCGACCTCAAACTAATCAATTGACTCTCATCTCATTCATGTGAATATGAATTTTTTAATTTACAGTCAATTACTTATAAAGATAATTTTGTCACTGCAGTTATAACGCTTGCTATTGACCTGCTATTGTCTCCTTCCAAACTGAATATTAGAATACTGGAATTAAGAACCAACAGTTTTTCGATTTTAATTCGGAATAAGAGAAAATAATGCCTGAATTTCCGAAATCCCAACAAAAATTTGATCTATTGGAGCGAAGAAATAACTTGAGAAATTGCAGGTTTGACATATTTATCTTTTACCAGAATAATTAATTAATTACTGATTACAAGAAAGAACTAGATATATTCACATCGACTCTTACAGCACTGTATTGTCTCAATATTGATTAACTGTCTCAATGCAGAGAGTCCTACTATTCAAGGATACGATATCAGCTAGTATCAGCTAGTATTTGCAAGTCAAACGTATCGAACATCTCATAATTTGACAATCACTTGTAAGACATTTATCTGCTTCTAGAAAAATGAGGATTTTATTCTGCACGCTCTTTTTTACTTTTGTGATATTTTCCAATTTTGTTCGTGAGTAGAATGTAATTATATGCAACAAATCTTGATCTACCCGTGTATAATAAACTGTTTTAACTCTTCATTATAGCTCAGGTCTAAATATTTGCGAACATATTTTAAAGAAAATTTTACATCAAGGACATGTGATAGTCTGTCAGGTGACCGAGTATGTGCTTTTTGATCCATGAATTTTTACTTTGGAAGATCAAAACATTGCGTTGCAATCCTGGAAAAGGGTTCATAAGATATAGAAGCACATTTTTCTGGCCCATTTAAAAGTTTATTTTGCATAAAACTCCATCATTTCAGACAGACATAGGAATCACACGTTTTATTCAGAAAAAAGTCAGAAAATTACCAAAACGCATTTAAAATCAAAAACATGGTTAGTTTAGAAAAGTTAAAACGTAGAACGAGATGGTGCGACATTCTATTATTTATTGAAACAATAAGGAGTGAGTAACGGGAAACTTGTAAATAGACTACGTCACCTGCACCAAGTTTCTCATTTACAAATGATTTTTCCATTTATGAGAAAACAAATCATAAGTGAAAGACAGAAAGATATGAAAGATAGAAAAACATAACATACCTATATATACCAACAAAATACTTAAAAATCCGAATCCAATAATTAAATTAAGTTCTGTCTCAAATTCAAGTATGGCATTTTGAAAATAGAATCAATCCTCGTATCCTACAATTTTCTGCATCGAGCCACGAAAATGAGTTGACTAATACTCTGTAACCTAAGGGAATGCTATATTTCAGTCTGACAGTGCGGCTCAGATAGAAAATAATTCCGAGAACGCATTCCTTAACCGATTGCAGAACGAGTTGTTCAAAAATATTCAGAATTTATTCGAGTTTTGGTATGTGATATGTGATTATTTAAAAAACAGCAAAGAACGATTAGAATTCATTCTATTAAGTGCGCAAGAATGTGTGTCAACAAATTATGTTCGACGGCCAATGTATGCTCATCAAAATTATAATATTGGATATTCTCCTCAATCTCTTTGGCTATGATCTTGTAGTTGGCTAGGTCCGAGAACTTGATCAAGAGCATAGTTCGTTTCCGTTTATCAAGTAGGACGTTGTCAGATCCTTTGTGCGTGACAAAGACTATTGTCGAGACATGCAATTCCAATGAATATGGCACTCCTCATCCCAAACGATTTACCCTATCTCACGAGGGACATTCGACAGGGCAGGTGGTAAAGTACTCCGAAAACCGCATTGCGTCGGTTGATATATACTGTCGCGCCGCCGTGTTAACAGAACGATTGGATGACATGTGCCATAGCGGCTCAGTATTAGGCTGGGGCGAAAAACCAACATTGTGCGCCCAGAAAACACCTGGGTGCGGAAAAGTGTCCCAGTCCAATCCGAAACTCAGCGCACTTTGGAATTTTGAAATCGGATAATATCTTCAGTCTGTTCTTTGAGGGTGAAATCTCGAAATTCCACGGAAAAACATTGAAATTTAAGGTTTCGCAAAAATAGCTTTAAAATCAATACCGCTGCCTCCCGAAGGTAACTTTACGATGAAAAGTCATCAGAGGGTACTTGGAGGTCCCTGACGAGTCGCCAAAGTCACCCCATGCTAATCCTCGTGGAGGGGGGAATGGCTCAAAATTGCGTATTTTCGAGTAAAACGAGCGTTGTCGAGACTTGTCAGAACCTGACAATGGCTCGTACTGTCGACTCACGCCTAATGTTCGTTTACTCCCAGGTGCTAGTTGACGTTGACGTTGTCGTTATGGTTTCTTCTTCTCATTGTCTCGTCGTTGGTTCTTTTAGTGGTAGAGATTCTTGTTCTGCCTGCACTCCACTCTTTGGTTTGTATGCTACAGCATGACAAAATTCGCAGAGAGAGACTTCCTGCAGTGCTCTTTATTTGGTCCTCGAAAAGACTTTGGTCCTAACGTTTTGCCAACGAGGGCTGACGTTCTGCGATGTTGTCGGGGGGTTCGAAGGCAAAAGGGCTATCTTTCAGGAAAAGACAAGGAGATTTCGTTCGGAAACATTGCTGACGAAGTCCGTTCCAAACTAATAGTTATTTGGGAATCTGCTTCTATCCCAATGGTCTCAGAGCAGCGCATTCTGGAATGTCTCACAAATCTTCATCAAAAATATTCTACGTTGAAAAATTCATGAAAGAGGAAAACAACTTCTTAAAGTAATGAGGATGAGAAAATCGCCGCCTTCAAAGAGTACTGCTCTGAATTATTTAACATAGCCGCTTATACGTAGATGTCTCTGAAACAAAAAGAATACATGAGAGAGCAGAAAGTAGTGCAAAAAGAGGCAGACTTGAACTTGGAGAGGGTGAGGAAAGCGTTCCTACTGCATCGGCCTCCAGATCTTCATCTACGATTGATATGGATATAGATTAAGATTCCTTCTTTGAGGAAGGTGAAGGTGATAATCCTTTTCCTGAAATTAAGATAAAGGTTGATGCTTCTACCAATGATGACGATTTTCACGACATACCACGCAGACTAGTGCAGAGAAAATAATCGCAGGCCAGACTTGACTTATCTGAAGCAGCAGTAGTTGCTCAAAGATATGGTATAAGTCAACGGGCTTTGGCACATTTAGGCTCGTCTGTACTCCTCGCTGACAATCGGGCAGGTATGATCTCCCTGGATATTTCTCGAAAAGTAACTGAGTGTCTAGTCATAGATAAAAGTAGGATTTAGGGCGAGAAAAAATTGAAACAGGCTCCAAGTTCAAGGAAGAATCACGTCATGAGGATTCTATTCGTGGCTTATACTTTGATAGTCGGAAAGACCAAACATTGACAGCCACCTGGTTTATCAACGAGGAACACGTATCATCGCTGGCTGAACCAGGTTCTAAATACGTAGGCCATGTCGTCACACCATCAAGCCATGCCCGAGATGAGTGTGATTCCATTCATAATTATGTAACAACAGAACTGAATGGAGGCTTCGATGCAGTGGTAGTCGTAGGCTGTAACGGTACAAAGTCGAATACGGGCTGGAAGGGAGGAATTATTCGTCTACTAGAGGAACGACTTGCTCGTCTCTAGCAATGGGTTGTCTGTATATCACATTTCAATGAGCTACCGTTCAGAAGTCTTATCGTATTTATTAACGGACCTACCTCTGGTCCAAAAAAATACTCAGGGTCAATAGGGAGACAACTTCCAACTTGTGGACCCTCCATGTTGTGAAGTTTCAACAAGTTGAGTGTGATTTACCTGAGATTGAGCCCACTGATCTCAGCTCAGATCAAAGGTATCTTTACTAGATATCAGATGCCATACGGTTCAGATCGTGCTCTTCTGAGCTGGCCTCTCGCAAGTTAGGCCTCATCAACATGGCTCGCTGGGTAACAACTGCAGATAGAATTCTGAGATTATACATACCAATAAAAAGACCCACAAAGAAACTGCAAGTATTAGTTGAATAGTTACTCACAGTTTACGTAACTGACTGGTTCCACATCAGACAGAATAAATTATTACGGACGTAATATCGAGGCAGGGAGATGGGGAAGTGGAAATGCTGAGAAAGGTAGAGACACAATAAAAGGCGTTTGCATAAAATTAACAGAGTGGTTTATTGCCACTTACACTTCCGACGAATTAAGCTTCGGAGGGCAGAAAGTTTTTTTTATCTGCCTTATTTAATAACTTGAAACTACCTTCAGTACCCTATCGCCTACTTTGTATTCTACCGTTCTTCTTCTTAAGTTGTATCTACTTTCCTGCTTATCGTTTGCCTTATCTAAATTCTTTTGGACCCCTTCTTTTATGAGCTGTGAATTCCTGAGTCTGTCCGTCCATTTATCTACATTCTGAAATTGAATGTCGCTATCATTTTCCAAATTTCTTCTAAGGGACTGAAGTGGTTCCAATTCACGGTCTGGGTTCGAAAACGCTGGCGTGAATTGGGTAGATGAGTTTTTACTTGTGTTTATTGCAAACTGCAAATCGTCGATATTTTCATCCCAAGTAGAGTGATCGTTCTCTAGGTAGGTTTTAATTATCTGTTTAATTGTCCTGTTATAACGCTCTGTCGGGTTTGCTTGTGGGTAATAATTAGGTGTTTTTGTGTGTCTAATGCCGAATTTTTCATTTAAGTCCCTCAAGGTTTTGTTAACGAATTCTGCGCCATTGTCGGTATGGAGAATCCTAGGTGTTCCCCAACGTGAAATGACACGTTTGTGAAATTCTGACTCTATTGTAATCTCGTTCGCTTTTTATTCGGAATTATTTCTACCCATCTTGTGAAAAGATCCACAAAAATTAAGATGTATTGATTTTTTTTGTTTTTGAAATCGGTAATGGTCCCATGATATCTGCAGCAGTCATGGTCCAAGGTTCTTCAACGATTTTTTTTCCCATTAGCCCTATTTTTGGTTGACTACTCGGTTTGGTTCTTTGACATACTTGACAGTTTTTACGTAATTGATTGTCTCGGAATACATCCCTGGCCCAAAGTAGTACTCCGAAATCCTCGCGTGCGTTTTTTCGGAACTTAAATGTCGTGCTTGTATGTTGTATGTTGCATTGGTTAAACCAAATGGCTTCTTTTCAAATTGGTACATCCCTTTTCCAGGGACTGTGTACGCTGTTATAGGTTTTGAACTGTCTTCAAGTGGTATTTGTAAATATGATAATCTCAAATCGATTTTTGAGATGAATTTGGCTGATCTTAAAGTGTCGAGGATTTCTGTCATGAGTGGGATTGGGTAGAGGTCCTTTTTCGTGATGTTATTTACCTTTCTAAAGTCGAGGCAAAATCTATAGTCTTTTCCTGGTTTTTCAATCATGACTATAGGGTTTGAGTCGCTCTATGTTCTTTCCCCTGGTGTATTTTTATCTTATTTTCTAATAATGTTTCTAGTTGCGATTGTTGGCTTTCATTAGGCTCAACAATACCTTCGCAAATCTCTGAGGAACTATTATTCTGTTCTCTCATTTTCCCTAAATTGTCCGAAATATTATTTAACCCTATGGCTTTATTTTTAAAAGCCATCCATTGATTTTGATTTTCAAAAACGGCTGTTGTACTTCCTTTTTAAAGTCCTTATTCCTTGCCGAATGGTTGACCCTTCGATTTTCCCAAGGGTTTCTATCGGCCGATGCAACGGAAGGCTCGCGGTTGTACCGGTTTCGTTCCCATTTATCCGCTTGCTGCACTACTCTTAGCTAATTGGTGAGTTTTTTCGTTGCCCCTGATTCCTGTTTGACCAGAAACCCATATAAGGATCACATCATTTTCTTCTTGTAGTTGGCTCAATGCTCCTCTGCATTCTTAGACCATTTCTTATGGTATGTCCAACTTTCAAATTGCATTTATCATGACATTATATCTCAGCAAGCTATAATCTTTCAAACAGCTGCGTCTTCTTTCATAGGTTCTGTAGCGCACTCAAGGACAGCCCAGACCTCTGCCTGAGAACAGTAGAATACCATTCGGAGGAGACCTTTATTCACCTCCTCCCTGCATTGTCGTGCATTCCTTTTCTTGGCTTCCCTTCTCTATTTGAGCCATCTGAGTGTGAGATCTGTGTAACTTGGAAGAACAAGTTGTAATTTGTTTTTTCCACATTTCTGGCTGGAATATCGACTTAAAAGGCTATATTGTAATTGGAGTGTTTTTCTATTTTGTCGTTCTTCGTACTTAGAACTGGTAATGTACTGCACGGAGAAAAATGAAGGGCTAGAATTGGAGGGCTAACATGTGGAGGGCTAGTTTGGCCTTCTAGAGGGTCGAACGGGCCTTCCATGGATGACCAGAGTGACTCTCATTAGATGTTCAGCCTGACATTCGGGATAGTCGATTTCTGCACGTCAATTATGGGCGTAAGAATATACTGGCCTCGTAGGCACCATTCAATTTGCCCAAGAAGACACTTATGGGTTCATTACGCCATTTCGTGCAAAGGACGCGACCGCGACGTATCATAACCGTTGAAAACAGTAACTATTTAGTGTTTTTGGTGCTTCGAATGGTGTTTTATAGGTAAATAAGACTAATAGATTGTGAAAAAATGCTGTTTGGTGAATTATCAGATCAAATTTTGTAAGTCGAAGGAACGTGACTCTTTTAATATAAATTAGTATGGATTCCTACTAATTAAATCGTGCTAGTACCTCAAGTAACTATTGCATAGAAACAAAATAAATTCGTAAGACTACTATTCCAATTTTCCATACTTCTACTATGCATCCTTGGCTGGAATCTATTGAAGAACAAATTGTCATTATTTGATTAAGATGGTTTCATACTTATTTGTATTCAGAGAGAATTGTAAGGCTCTTCCCCCAGAGTAAAGTAGGGAATGCTTGGCCAATCAACGCATAGCACGTTCTATCGGTACGGAGCACCAGGTGACCGCGGGACTGGTCGCACTCACTTTAACGCTCGCTTCTAGGAGCCTTATAAGGCCAATGCAGACCAGCCGTTCTCGGTTGCGGTTTGCTGGTCCGATTGGGCCCTCGGCCAATCAGCTGGTACTCGGTCCCGGTTCCAGTTCAGTTCGAGCATTTAGGTTAGATTCTAATTTCAACCTGTCCGTTCGCAACCGTAGCCAATGAGGAAGTTCGCTGAAGCCGAGAGACATGTTGCGCCCTAATCACGTCACTTCCATCTATGAATCGCGCATGCGCGAGAATAACAATGGTGAAGCTCAATCGGCGCAGTGTGAGCTGCATCGGTCAACCGAAAACCGAACCAGACCGGCGAACCGCAACCGAGAACGGCTAGTCTGAATTGGCCTCAAAGGCTAATGTAGACTAGCCGCTCTCGGTCGCGGTTTGCTGGTCTTGTTGGACTCCTGGCCAATCAGCGCGTACTCGGTCTCGGATCCAATCAGCGCGTACTCAGTCTCGTTTCCGATTCAGTTCAAGCATTAGAGTTATTAAGGCTGGACGTGTGCTTCGGATGAGAGCAGTGACCAGTAGTTGAGGTTTGTGTAATAATAGTTTTTTGTGCATCGAATTATTCTATCGAAAAGGGATGAAAAATTATTGAACGTCATAGCTTTTGGCTTATATGAGAGCACATAGGTGACGTGCTCTATCCGTTGCTTTTCTTCTAATATAAATTTCGAAATATTCACGTATTCACAAATCATTACCTATGTTCCGTTCTCTTGTTGAGAAGCATCACTCCTCGGGACTGTACGGTGGTCGTGAATGACAGAATTTTCCGTTGAAAATATTACCTGAGAACATATCCACGTCACATTCAAAATAATTAATTTTTTTCTGTTGGAAATGCTATTGAGCATGCAGTTGAGCTGGAAATTATTGCCTCTTGTTTTAATGAATTCAAGAGGTGGATGTACTTTGGAAAGTCTTATTTAGCAACTGCAGGGGGTTTGTTTCACTTAGGAGGATTTGGTGAATCCACCTCATGGATGTTCGAACCGACTGAGAAAGACTTTTCCGCTCGACTTAGCTCTATTAGTAACATAAGAAAATAGGGCTTGCTATAAATATTTCATCATCGAAAATAGGTGTTCATTATCTGGAATGTGACAGTATAAATTATGCATATTGTGTATAAATATAGATATAAGTTACCATGAAGGTTGGTGTTGGTGACGAAAACCACAGATTCAGGCTTGTTTTTTTTCCAATATGCAGGCTGTGCCACGTCGTGTACCTGGATTCTAGAAAGGACAAAAACCGGTCAGCCCCTTTTTCGAGAAAAGGGACACTTGCGGATGGCTTTCAGGTTACTAGCAAGTGAAGGCGTCGCACCTCCAAGAGCATGGATGATAAGGAGATATATTTTAACCGAATATCCTTGATGATATCGCTAAAGCACTCATGGTCTTCAACAATAGACTCTATGCCACTTCACAGCATTCGGTAACGCAGGTTCGCGGCCAGCGTTGTAAGAACAACAAAGATGGTGGTAAGGCTCTCTAAAGGCTAGATTGTGTCTGTTGATATACGTTGTTTTTGCGTTAATAGGAAAAGTTTATTTTTTATGCCAAAGGTGCTTAGTGATTTCAAGTCATACCCTGCACCTATCGTTTGGAACCTTTTGACATTATTTGCTTCTACGGAGTATTAAGGTAAAAATCACACCATCCCAATATGCGATAATGAAACTCTTCATTTCCAAAAGACTCCAAATGATTTAAGGAAAGCAAACGTTGATTCATGTGACACTGATTGATCTCTTATAGTTTTGTAAAATTTTCCGTGCATCCTGTGGTTTTCATGTTGTTTTAGGAAATTTTTGCCTCCGCTTTCTTCACCTGTACTTTCAGAAGTGAGGCACCTTGATGGAGTATTGCCCTGTGGTCACTTTTGACCACATTATAGAGAGATGTTGGAGTTCAGGCTTTTCAACGTCCGGTCTTTTTTAGGCTTGACAGTCTTTATAGGTGATTGAAGAGACTCTTATCCCGTTCATGTGAATTTCAATTGTTTGATTCACAGTTAATGATTTATAATAATTATTCTGTCAGTGCAGTAATGACGCTTGAACATCATCTGCTATCGTCTTTTTCAAAATTGAATAGTAGAATATTAGAATCTAGAACAGTTTTTCGATTTTGACTCAGAATGGGACAAAATGTTGCCACAAACTTCTGAAGTCCCAAAAAAAAAAATTTCTATTGAATCAAAGCAATAACTTGAGAAATTGCAGTTTCGGGATATTCATCTTCTGAACAAGATTCCATTAGAAACGTCTGATCTAAAGGATAAGAAAGGTGTATGAAGATTCAAAAGATAGAGTGAGAGGAGGGGACACGATTGCAGAGGGTTTCTGGATGGAAAGGGGGTTGAGGCAAGGGTGTTCGCCTAGCCCAACGCTTTTCGCAACCTTAATCACTGACATGCAGAGGAAGCTAGAGGAAGGAGTAGTTAGGGGAGTGAGGGCAGGGGGGATTAGAATTTAGTCATCAGAAAAAATGATGAAGAGGTTGAGAAGGTACCTAGCTAGGATTCGGTAGAGTTAAATCAAGTAACTTCAAGGTTATGGTGTTTAGGAGAGGATGTGGATATGATAAGAGAGGGGACTGGAGATGGAAGGGAACGGCGGTGCAGGAGGCAAAACAGTTTTTGCACCTGGGTCTGCTATTATATAAGAATGAAGGAGTGAATGGTTATATAAAGGAAAGGGTAAGGACGCCAGATGCTGTGATGATGCAGGTGTTGGAAATGGGAAAGAGGTTGTTTGCAGAATACTTTGAAAGGAGAATGAAGCTGTTTGACTCCCCCGTAATGAGCGTGCTACTGTATGGAGTGGACGTGTGGGGTTGGGAGGAGAGCGAAGAGGGGAATACGATTCAGGAAAGGTATATCAGATGAGCACTGGGGTTGGAAAGTATACCTAGTTGTATTGTGAGAACGGAAACAAAGAGAAGAAGTTTCGAGATTTTGACAGGAAGATGGAGGATGAAACAGAAAAGTATTTCCGAAAGAATGGTCTGCATGAGGATGAAGTGAGGAGAAGTCACGAGGAGGGGAGAAAGGTCTATGAGATTGTGAAGAGAAGTGGCATGGAGAGGAAGAAGGCAGAAGGCGATGGGAGGATAAAAGGGTAAGGAGAGAAAGAAGAGAAAGGAAGCCAGGAGGTAAAAGCGACAATGAGATGTGAATGCATGGAGGGCTCTATAGGTTTTGGTTTCCGCAGGAGAAGAGAATGTTCAAGTTGTCTGGAAGGGGGATGCAAAGGTTGAACACTTGTTGGAAGAGTGCGAGGAGGCGGATGGGAGTGAAATTGTCATGAAAATAATACTGCATAGAAAACGGGAGAAAAGAGCGATGGCATGGGCGAAGGGGATTCTGGGTGACACAGAGAGGAAGAGAAAGAAAAAGAAGGAGGAATAGAAATAGATGCATGAGGAGAGGTAGTAGATTGAGAATAAATGTCAATAATGTAAATAGTTAATAAGCGATAGTCGATAAGAAGTAGTAGGAACCGCGGAGGCAGAGTTAGCAATGCGAAGCTGCCGAAATGTATCCCATTTTTTAAGGCTAATTGGCTGAAGAATAAACGTTCATTCATCTAAAAAATATGTTTTTGCACATCTTTAGGAATTCTACACTAAACATATATTTTCTCCTCCTATCATTGATTACTGATTAACAGAAAGAACAAGACATTCGTCTCGTTCTCGCACGTCAAATCAAATATCACTTTCTTGTCTTAATATTAATTTACTTCACAACTGTAGATAATGTTACCATCCAAGGCTACGATATCCGCTAGTATATTAAGGTTCGCGATAAAACGTATCGAGCATCTCATAAATTGAAAATTCCTTGTAAGACATTTTTCTGCGTCTAGCGAAATGAGGATTTCAATCTGCACTTTCTTCTCCACTTTTGTGATTTTTTTATATTCTGTTCGTGAGTAGAATGTAATCATATAAAACCAGATACATCGCTTACACCTACGTTTCGCTTACATTCAAGATATGAGTTTTTTACTTTCAAACATATGTTACATGATCACACGTATTTTATCTCGCCTACGAATAATTTTTTTAACAACTGGGGAGTCTGAATAATTATCATATGAAAAGATTTGTTATAAACCAAATACTGACCCACTCGTGTTGCATAAACTGTTTTAACTTTTCATTAGAACTCAGATCCAAATATATGCAAACATATGTTAAAGAAAATTTCACACCAAGGCCATTTGATATAGGCGCGGAAACGATGGGAAATTTAGTACTACTCGGAAGAGAGAAACGATCGCCTCCTGCGTGCGAAAAGTTGGAGAAATAGCGGTTTGATAATCACGTTATGAACAATGGAGTAATTATAGTGAATTCTTATCTGTTTTTATGAAATTGAACAAAATCAATAAATTTATTGATTTTAGTACAATGTGAATTGAACTCGTCTCTGATTGAAGTGCTCCTCACTAGATTAAACTTTTTCAACTGTGATTCCTATTTCGGCAAGGAGGTGAAAAATAAAAAACAACAGTCCACTCGCAAACATGGTCTTCGAGCCGGATGAATTATTGTTGAAAAAATTAAATTTTAATAAAAATTTTGAGTGAAAAGTTTCGAAATAGAACAGAAAAATTTGGAATGTAATGTCTGTCTCCATTTTGATCGTGAAAAGTTTCATGACTCTGAGTCTTGTGTGGAAACTATTGAATGAAATTGAGAGTGAAGCAGAGACAACTTCGGGAAATGCTGTTAAAAAAGTGGATAATTCTTAACCCCCTCCCCCCCCCTCTCTTTCTCTCTCTCTCTCTCTCTCTACCCCTACGTTGACGATGTATTGTTTGGGTCTGACAGCTTAGAACACGGTTTACATCTATAGAAGGAATTAATTCATCCACTCAAAAAGGAGGATTTCCTATAGAAAAATGGTCCGCTAATGATCCTAGACTACTCACAGTAAACGATTTTCCATCTGAAAATAAAACTGTGAGCTTCCAACAAGCTGTAAATGGAACTCTTTTATATTTTCAGTAAATACACAATACGTAGAAGTAGCAACGAAGCGTACAGTTTTATCCCTTATCGCTAGGCTTTATGATCCTCATGGGTGATTAGCTTCCATTATAATAGTAGCAAAAATGCTTGGGCAAGAGCTTCGGCTCAGATACTTTGATTGGGATGAGGTTATTCCTCAAGATCTACAAGACCGCTGAAATGATCACTATATGAAGCTAACTTTGTTAGAAAAATTGAAAATTCCGCGGTGGAATGGTCTAACTGAGAAGGTACCGTCCGTCCATTTGCATGGGTTCACTGATGCTTCTACGAAAGCATATGGCGCAGTTATTTATTTAAGAGTAGTGAATCAACAGAACTTAGTCAAAACAACTCTCCTTTTAGGTAAATCTAAAACAACTCCTGTTCTAACTGATAGTGTTCCTTGCTGAGAGCTATTTGCTGCTTTTCTTCTGTCTAAATTTCTACGACAAGTCGAGGAAGAAATATATCTTCCAAGTGTAACCATGTATTGTTGGTCCGATTTGACCACAGTTATATATTGGCTTAGTAAGGTTCCATCCACCTGGCCTACATTTGTAACTAATGGGGTTTCATTAATTTAGTCTAGTATTTCTGAGGCAAAATAAAATCATGTTCCAACAGAATTGAATCCTGCGGATTGCATCTCTCGTGGTATTGCACCGGATGCATTGTTCAATCATCCTTTATAGTGGCATGGTCCCCCTTTTCTAGCTCAGTCTGCTCAGAACTCGCCTGGAATATCTGCGGAAGATTTGAGAAAGAAAAAGGAGAAATGTCTCTCAACCTTCTCAAAAATGAAGAAAGATAAGGGAATATCTGAAGTACATCTGAATTCTACTAGAATTGAGAAATCGACTATAGAAAAACTCTCAGATAGGACTCCTTCTTGGCTTTGTGTAATCATTTCATTAATCTCATGATTAATCGTTCAAAAAGGCCTCAAGAAGAGTTTCTTATGTCGAATGAATTAAATGAGGCAAAAAATTTCTGGTTCAGTTATTTGCAGAAGACAGAATTTCTACCCGAAATGAAATCTTTGAAACTTAACCATCCTTGTCATAGATCCAGCGCATTAAAAAGTCGGTGCCCATTTTCGGATGAATTGCATAAATCGGAAGCCCGTGGCAATGGTGTGGTACATGAGAGGAGAGGGATCATTGTGTCACCCTAAACAACGCTTGAGAGTCACAAGATATAATATGTTTACCCTGATATAGTGAAAATAGTTTTCAGAGAAGCATCAATCTCTCTATACATCCTACTGTATATGGATAAACCTCCAAGCTTCTTAACAAGTGAATGATAGGTCTATCAGAAATTAAATCGGAAGCTTTCTGTTGATTAATCCAGGTCATCGACAGATTGAGTTGGTGGTGTGCAGAATTTTCGTAGACACTTCTGTCGATCAGTAGGGTTTTCCGACAGTCTTATGTGCCTTTTTATGATCAAAGTTGTTCGTGAATGTTCCTCTGCATAGGTTCGATCATCCAATCAATACTGTTATTTAGAATGACTGTGGAGATCTCATATAGCGTGTTCATGCAAGCTATTAGCTGGTAGTTTCTTGGGTAAAACAATTAGCCTTCTTATAGAAAGGAAGTGCGCCACAACACCAGCGACAATGTAGTAAGCTTCTACAACTTTGGCTATACACTCACCGCTTGCCGGTGCACCTATCGGCAGAGAGCCAGTTTCTCTTGCGACGCACGTATCCACGAGACTATACATACAGTCCTGAGTGTTTACCTTCGCCTAGTCAGTCGTCGCTCCAAATCTGGTTTGAACTGGATTTCTCATTGCTATCGTCAGAGGACCACAACCCCTGATCTCCTCAATGACGTTTCCAAATAGATGCATTATCTGAAAACGATAGTTTATATAAAATAATAAATTTGGGATCACTGTGAACGCCTTGTATCAATTAGGTGAAAAAAACTTGTCTTGAACGGTAATTTTTTCCATCATCAAAGAAAATCATTCCACAAGAACTCAGAACCTTAAAAACTCGATTTTATTCTGCGAAGACTGTGCCTAGTACATGAAAGAAGAGAAAAAGAACATTCAACCCAATGCAAAAAGCGTTTAATGAATAACACAGTGAGAGGGAAGGGGACTTGGACCAAAAAACACCCTAAAACGTAAGGGGCAAGGGGACTTACACTAAAGATCACGCCAAAACGTGAGAACAAGGGGACTCAAAATCACCCTGAAATGTGAGAGGCAAATGTACTCATGCCAGAAATCATTCAAAAGGTGAAAGACAAGGGGACTCAACAAGAGAAATTACATCAAAAAGGAACTCAAAACGTAGGAGAGAAGAACACTTGCCAAGAATCATCCTCAAATTGTGACAGGAGAGCGAAACATTACCGCAATCGGTCATCATTCTGATATTAACTACCGTTTTTGTAAAATTGAACTGTTTTAAAATAACCATTGAGAAGATACCTAAATCATTTGTAGCTAACGAGAGAGGTGGAAATAAAATCTAAGATTGGTCACACGAAGACAGAATAATAATAATAATAATAATTTTTATTTTATATCAGAACCACCGATTCAACTCAGCACACTGTGGCTAGTTGACGGAAGGCACATGCGCTTTCGAAAGCTTCTGCATCTCATCTGATACATTCCAGCACATTTTCATTTCAGGTTGTTTTTAACAAGAAATTTTCAAGCTTTTTTCAAGCCTCATCAGAAAATAATGGAGAATGCCGCATTTGGAGAAAAAATCGGAAACGTTTATCGAAATGGAAAATCAAGGCAAAATAATTTTTTTTATTTTAAAACGTTTATTTTCATTGCAGACGCTTTCAAATAGGTAAACATCTTCCACAAAAACTGAAACGTTCTACTATGACGACAATTTAGAAGAGTTCCCATAAGATGTACGACAACAAAACTTCAGGCGGATACACTTGGCAAATTTTACCCCCGATGAACCTTAATATATCTGTATGAAGCTTCAAGCTTTCCAGAAGACGAGTAATGAGTCTACAGGAAAATGAATCGGATGCTTCAAGTGAGCCAGTTTGGGTAACCGGAAATTTGCGTTAGTAGTGTGCAGCATTTTAGCAGACACTTCTGTTCTTAAGCAGGTTCCCTTGAAAACCTGCTGTGACTTATTTCGATCCACTTCGTCTGCCAATCTTCCTCTTCACAGGTTCAATCATCTGAACAATCCTGTCATTCAGTGTGTCCATAAATAAGCCTGACTGTGGTACACGAGGCGAAGATCCGGATCAGATGTTGGTGGTTAGAAGTTGAATTCTTTCATCAAAACTGTTTATTATCATCTAGTCTGGCAGCTGGAGAATTTATTGTGCCTCTTCATGCTTTTTTGCACTATTTCGGCAGTGATTGATAGGCATCCGTTTTTGAGAGTTATGTAGTGATCACACATACTTTGATACGTATTATTCCCTCTAAAACTTCACACGGGACGTGTTATGTCAAGCACAGTCAATATCTCCGTTCAGTTTATGCAAGCCTGTCTCAGTTTCATGATCTGTCGCGCGATATCCTCGTAAAGTGCTCTATTTTTTTATTATAAATCACAGGGCATCTTTCGGGGGATTTCTCATTCCCACAATTTGTCTTGATGACGCTCCCTGAATCCTGTCTGCGGTTTGTTCGCATAGTGGATTAGGAAGCGTTCCGCTCATATCCCTTATTCACAAAACGTCTACGCCACAAATCGGTTACACTTGTTATGAAAGTTTCGGGAGCTTCAGTTTATTCTGGGACCGCAGAGTGTGCAATCACCTCTTTACTAAGGACAATACTGGAATCGTAAAAATTGATCTTGTCATCGTCGAGTCCATCTGTCCTTGAAAGAGTCTGATTGTCTCGCTAAGCCGTCATTGCGATTTCATTCCATTCGGCGTCTGGAATTGTAGAACCGCATATATACAAGTGGCCGCAAATATTTTTTTTTCATTTAATATTCCATGAATAGCTAGAGAACGGCTAATCCATTCTTGCAGAGACGTGCTTGCGAAGGGACAGCCTGCATACTCAAGATGGAGACGTGGTATTTCAAAGACACAATAAAATACAACTTACTGAGGTGCCATCAAGCTCTCAACACTCCTCAGTACCCTATGCGTAGCAGTTGATCTTAACGGAGATCCATTCAAGCAGAAAGGTCTCGACATTGGTTCCTCTATAGCCATTGTAAGCACCTTCAACTGCACCTTAAGAAAGCTGATAAGGTTGGCAATGAACACTTCCTTGCAGAGCAAACGTCTAGATACGCTCTTTGGGTTAATGCAGCAGGCACTGGCAACAGTATATATCTAGTGCGAGAGGACTGAACTCTGGATCGTTCCCCGTAAGACGGACACACTCATGTTTATCAAACGGTACAAGTTGATCACCACGAGTATCCTGAGACTAAGTGGGCAATAACTGGTAATAAAAGAACAAGCAAAGTATCTCGGAGTCCGCCTAGATGAGAAGCTGCTCTAACAAGAGCACTTGAAATACGAGTACAAGAAGCTTACATAGACTCTATGGCTCTGTAGAAGAACAAACGAGAAAATTTGGGTCTCGCAGCTGCAGACTTTTATATAGATCTACACAGCAATCCTGCTTTCTAGACTAACCAATGCGGTGGTGGTCCAGTAGATCAGGGGCAAAGCAGTCACTGTGAGTTCACCACTGGGAAGAATCGAGGGACCGGTTCCTAGAGGCGCCATCGAAGCCCCAAAGTTGACACGCATGATGGCGCTGGAGGGGCCTTACGGGTTAGGAGCATCTTTATCTCACCACAAAGGCCGTGGCTGCAAAGGCAGCCTGCAGGCTAAATATGTTTACTGGAGGAAAGAACTAAATTAGAATGCGGATTCCCACCGACATTGCGAGTAGGGAAACTCTGAGTGCGCCTAGCGATAAAACGCTCACTCTCTTTCTCTTCGACAATAAGTATCCGGGTTCGCAAAAGGGATCCTGCGCCACAGTCCTTTGATCCAAGATTATGACTGTGTGCCTACAGGGCACTAGAATAGGGCAGTAAAAAGAACATTCGTATCTGCTTGAGCAGCAGGGCAGCCTTATTGACCCCGAACAGTAAACCGACCACGTCACTGTTAAGGTGGGAGTGCTATAAAGTACTTAACATTCTAGCGACGGGATGCTGAGTGTCTTTGTCTTGGATTCTCGGACACAGTTGTATCGAAGACAATAAAATTTCGGACGGGCTTGCAAAACTATCTTCAAGATGCGACTCCACTGGACCAGAAATAATCGTAGGCATTTCTAGCGCCTGAGTTACTGAAGAAATAAACAGTACGCTGATTGGAGAGCATGTAAAGGAGTGGGGGATTGCTACTTGCTGCAGACAGGCCAAAATATTTATGGGTCTTATATTGTATGCCAAGCGAGCGGGGGATATACGCAAGTTCGGCAGAAACAAGATGAAGGTCCTTACAGAAATGTTTATGGGGCACGGAAACCTGGGCTATCACAGGCACAATATATAGCTCGAAGATTTACTTGAAATGCATAAGCGTCGAGGGCGAAGACCCTTTGGAACAGGAATCTTCTATCTGCAACCTGAGGAGGTGTTCAGGAGCTTCATTATTAGGCAAGAATAAAAAATGGCGAATATGCGAATAAAAAAGAATGAGAAGCGTTGGAATGTTAAGAAGAATGTTCCCTTGAATATCTTTTTTCCATGACCTGAGTATGGTTTACATGGAATCTTTTATGTTTTTGCAAAAAAGTGAACTGAGTTTAAATACTTCAAAAATTTGACTGACGACAAACGTACAATAACAGGTAAATCTTGTCTCAGTTGATAATTCTTTGTATGTCACAGTGTGCAGAATCATATAGAATGAAATTGAATTGAAAGTTAATTGATCTACTCTAATTTGATATGGAAAATGCTTAATTTTTACTCGGAGCAAACAGATGACGATGCTTTCCCTCCCGCAGTAATTATATGAAATCATTCACAATGAAACGGAATCAAATCCACACTATTTGTAATTACTATAGCAATCTTTATCATAGTCTTAAAGGAAATGTATGCAGAAATATGTTACAGAAAGACTCACTCCATATCTGTAGGTGGTTTTCTACACATATTAAAAAAGGTCGCTTCTAATCTATATTCTTCTGTCTTTATATACAAAATTCTTGTCCACAGAAGCTGATGAAATCCCTGTAATAGTGCAGCGTGGACCACGAAAAGAAGTTTATGGAATACGCTATAAAAACATTGTTTATCCTTTCAACACATTTCGTCACTTCGAAGGTAATTGAAAAATGAAAACTAATCAACAACAAATAGTAGAAAATGCTGTCAAGGCGTCTAGATCTTTTCATGGTTGAGAAGTATTTGAATGTTTGCGGATCCATCCGGAAATGTTCCTATCAAGTATAGTATCCACTCGAAGAGGCATGCATTATTGTCATATTTCAATATTAACTAAATTTGTTCAAATTTCAAGCATATAAAACTCTTTCTAACAGTCACGGATATGTCCTTTTGTGTCATAAAGATGCGCTATGACACAATCAGGATTTTCTCAGGAATTTCATGTTTTGGAGACAAATCTAGAAACTGTAGGGATCAGTGAATGAAATTGAAGATTTTATTTTCTGGGCAATCATTAGCAATTTTTGAATTCATCGTTTCAAATAGTGACCCACACCAGTTTACAAACTCTCTGAATCCTGAAATAATGAGTAACTATTTCTTTCCCCGCATTATCAGGTCAAGATCCGTATTTCGCATTTGTACCAGTAACTCCTATTGAGAATGATAGAATAAAGCGAAATAAAATCTTCTTCGCGACATACAAAAGAGGGACGTGGACAGCGGAAATAGGTAATTAGAAACACTGAAGTACACTTAATGAAAGGCTTACATTGTACTCTTTCATGAATAGGATGACTATTAGTTTTGTTTTTAAATTTGTGTTCCATTTGTTTTTCAATCAATATGTTAAACTAGGAGCTTTATTATTGCTCATTTTCCTTAGAAAAACTTGTTCTTCATAGTGAATAGTTTCAAATATCTATCTTTATTCGAGGAAATAGTTTTGGAATTCAATGTTTCGGGATGATTTGGCATAACAAACGTCTCACTTTTTTTTTATCTTCAAGACCCATGTCCCCTTTTGTCCTCTTCTTTGAATTCTAGTTATCCTACACTTCCAAAGTCAGCTATGGTCATCCTATTGATGAGTCATTATTTCAATTAAATTACCTAATAATGTTCGTCTCTAATTCAGATATTCCAGGAAGATATCCTTTACTCGTTGTAGTCACACCTATAAATGGTGACGTATTATTACGTGATGGACATCGTTGGGCAATATATGAGAATGGATTCCACGAATATATAGAGAAGGAGCGGGACCAAAATTAGATCTCAAGAGAGTTTATACTTCAGAAGTGACATCTGCAAATCCTCACATCAAAAGCTACAATTTTGACAACCGTGGCTTTATTCCATAATTTTAATTATAATTATAAGTATGGTTATGAAGAGTCAAGTCAATGTGACAATCGGGAAATCACTAACAAAGTTCAACGTCGAATGTCAATGTAGATCCACTGACTGACACATTAACTGCCATGGCAGTACTCAATCCCAGTTTGAGTATTACCCTGCGGTGATACGTTCCTTTTTCTCGCGCAATTAGGTTTTAAGAGACGAAGATAAAATCTACAACTCTAACCACATTCAGATCGCAGACGACTGTCCCGATTTCTATGACGACTGACACTGATTTACACGGAATAACGGAAACCGCTACATGCTTCCGAAAGAGTTGGGAATGATTTGGATGCCGCAGTAAAAAGCTCCTCGGAAAAAAAACAAAAATATAACTTTTGTTAGGTCCTTAGGAATTATTGTGAATTCAAGCGATTTTTAGGTCTTGTTCTACTGACCTACCACTGTTATGAAATATGTCACTTTTGGTATCTACATGCAGCGACAAAACATCGACTTCTTCGCACACGAGAAATAAAAAATTATGATGAAAATAATACTTGAGATGTGCCTATAAGTTATTCTTATTATCATTCGGGCTTATCCAAATGTACAGCGATAAAACTATCCAGCATAAGTACAGTTCACAATAAGTATTATTTCATGGGAGCCACAAAAAATTAGCGTCTTCTAAAGCTAAGCGACCTAAGCGTGACATCTCCTTAATTAGCGGTGCGTGCTGACCTGGCTATACAATGTTGATTGTTGAACCTTGCAGTCAAGGAGTGGTGTTCAGTATGAAGCCCAACATCATTTACTCGAAACGAATGGATGCGTCTGCGCGGCCGTATGTGATTAGGAACAGACGGAGATATGCTTATGTTGTCGTCGAAAGAACAAAAAAAAATACAAAATGGTGGATCCTATCGATATGCAAGAATGACAGCTCCAGTTTTCTTTCTCAGAAAAATTCATTAAACTTATCACTGGATTATTTCGACATTTCTTTGATGGCGCGTTAACGTGTGCTTAATCGCCGAAGTAAAAGAAGAGATCGCAATTCCGACCCGTTAAACAACATAACACGCTCGTCATTCTGACCGTCTGTATCAGAAAAAGTCCGATGCATGATATGGTTCAGGCATCTTTCCACAGCACAGGCAATGTTTTCGGAACCTATGTTTCGTTGAGTGATTCGGCCCTCTCCTATTAAAAGTTCCAAGAACATTGCTTTTGCCGTGAAGAAAGCATCGCTTGCTTTCTAGCCTAGTAATTTACTGTAACTGCTTTTCTCCGCGAGGACAACTTACCTGGAAGATAATATTTCGAATCAATTTTAATTATCAATGCAGCTCCGTCTTGGTAGCTCAGGTGACAGAGCGGCAGGCTCCCTAGCAGGAGGCCTGGGGTTCGTTCCATGTGGTCGTACCAATGGAAATTTTTCTATGTAATTTTACCCGGGCTTCGGTAGTTCGAAACCCGCCTTCAACTGTAGGTTCCCTCAGAAGAGGCTGCCGACCTCCAAAGTAAGAGGCTCTTTGTCGAGGGGACTTTTGCTTGGTGGTCTTCAGCCTATTTTTTGTAATCAATGCACACACACATACACTAGCATCACACACCAGGAGATTGCGCCGAGTTTGGCAAACCTAACTGGTGACCACAGAAGAATTGCTATGTCAACCATAGCCAGGCTGGAAAGACTACTGAATGGCACAGTAGTTTAGGCTCACTGTGCGTGGCAAAGAAGCCCGCTTCTTCTGCGCTGCAATACAGTATGTCCCTTGTCCGGGTTGAGAGGCTGTCAGGTGGCATAGGGGTTGAGGCTCACTTTGCTGTGCAGAGAGACATGCATCTTCCACTATGCAAAGCATCAACCGGACACTCGAAAGGTACCCATTCAGAACGTTTGAAACAACGAATGAACTGTTACCCGACTCGGTAACGGTGCTCAGTTCCAAGGTACCGCCATTAGATACACACGGGTGCGTCACAGTGGCGTTTCCAGCTTGAGCGCCAGAGGAAGGATTCTGGTGCAGCCTTTACGGCCACTTCGAAGACGAAAAAAAGAACGGAATAATTATCACTGTATACTTGGAACCAGGGAAACTGATATCCTCAATCTCAAAAATGACATATTTATTATTTTAATTCAGAAATGTGGAAATTGACTATATTTCGACTAGTTTTGAAATATATCATTAGCCTGGTTGAAATATATGGCCTTTTCTACAGATACGTATATGAAATGCGATAGCCTTACATTGTAAGGTCGAAAATTTCTTATTTAGAAACAAAGTGTTACGTGATTTTATACGACGAATAGATGCGACTCAGAAAGACTACACAGAAAATCATATCTGAATACTTATTTCTCGAAAATTGGACAGTAGGCGTCTTCATTCCCTATGGATTAGAGAATAATGCAACTGCTTCTATCGCAACATCAAGATTTCGATGTGTATATTATTATCAGGTATATGATTTCTAACGGTGATCTTCTTATCTGAACGTATATCCACAAAAGAAGATCATGTTCGCTGGTTGTTGTCTTCCATTAGGAAGAAGTATAGGTAACCAAAATTGGTAAAGATTATGATTGAATAATTGATGATCAATTTATGATTGATTGATGATTGGTTGATGATCGATGGGAAACTTGAACTTGATCGGAAAACTTCTCACGGTGGTCCAAAACCTTTGGAGTTGCTACGTACAGGAGGCTCACGGCTGGCCACGAAATCTCGCGCACAACGTGCTGTGGTCAAAATCCGCTAAAGAATCAGTTTTATTCGTTTACAACCCTACATTTTCAACTTCTTAAAGGCACAAGAGTGTAAATACTGACCATACCTACATTCAGTTGTATTAATCATGCCGCCTTCCATTAGGAAAAAGTTCCAGTCAGGACAATAATGGAACGGGACGTTTTTCTTCAGTGGGTGCCTATTATTACAATCACAGGGAGGAACCTCAGATTGAGAAAGAAGCATTGATAAATATTGTGTGTTTTCCAATATTCCAAGCATGAATGCGCTTATGCAGTCATTGAAGAAATTATGAAATTTTGGAAAAAGGCAGTCATTCCAACTCAGAATACCAAGAATATATCCAAAAAGAATATCAAACTCTATGATACATGGCGTGAATTGAAGAAGAATTCAAGAGTATAATAAAGGTGCTGCCTAGGAAAAGAAAAAAAGTGATTTTGAGGACCAACTGGAAAATTTGTTTGATATTGCTTCTCAAAATGCTTTGGAAATGATAGAAATAGAGGGAAACAAAGCTTTTTTAGTGACAATATCAAATACATTTCCCAGCTGGTCCTTAAAATCACTATTTTCATTTTCCTGGGCAGGACATTTCTCAAACTCTGATTTCTTTCACAGTCTACGCCATGTGCCATAGAGTTTGATATATTTTGGGGTTGTATTCTTGGTACCCCATGTAAATATGCTTGCTTTTTTCCAAAATTTCATCATTTCTTCTTTTCCTCCATGTGCACTATCATGCTTGAAATGCTGCAAAACAATGATTTTACGTATAAATAAACCAAGTTTTTGCTTTCTTGATGGTAGTTTGCTTCCTGTAATTGCAATAATAGGCACACACTAGAGAAAAGCGTCTCACTTCAGTATTGTCTTGACTGGAACTTTTTCCTCAATATAAGTCAGCATGATTATTAAAATTGAGTCGGAGTACGCTTACTTTTATATTTTTATATTTGAATCAGACACATTCCGGCCTGAAAAAATCGTATCAAAAGGTAAGAGTTGGCATTTTTCGTTATTTTCCATCGTCAGTTTTGGGACGAAATTTGATTGATTGATGATTGATTGATGATTAATTGATGATTGATTGATGATTGATTGATGATTGATTGATGATTGATTGA
>WSXT02051482.1:0-12952 GCA_011762715.2 Neuroterus valhalla
GGGACGCGTGGCGGTCCCGGGTAGATGAGGCAATGAACTTTCGAGTTCCAAATGCTGATAAATAATAATAATAATAATAACAAGAGCAGTCATATTATCTACATAAAAATTCGACGTATATGTTCTTTAATTCTCACAAGGGGACCTTTAGGTCTCCTAATTTTTGTTTTGGTCGATACTTACCTAGGTGCTTGACACCTACTAGAGGTTTTCTGATGAAAATCAGGAAAGCGCAATTTTGGACCATTTTCGAGAAAAATGCATTTGAAGAGTTGCGAGCGCATGGACGTTGAGATAGCGTATATGTAATTCCAAGCTTCTGGTAGCTCACCCGGTGAGGCGTTCAACTGATAGTCGCAAGGTTGCACGCTCGATCCTCGCTGCCGAAATTTTTTTTTAATGCAACACTGTTTATTTATTCATTTCTCAATGATTGTTGATAAAATAAAATTTTTATTGATTTTTTGATAAGTTTTTAAATGAAAAGTCTGTTTTCACAATTTATTATCTCTCGTTCGGAAAGTTGTGTATTTTCTTTTGAACAATTAATAATCTAATTATTTGAAGTACTTATATTTTTAACTTAAATTAAGGAATAAGTGTTCCAGCGAAAATTGCACGGAATCAAAACGATTTATACAAAATACCAAAAATAAAACACAGGAATAATAGTCAATTTTTCTTATACATTAATTACCCTACATTAACATTTATTTTGCATGATCATTATACATATGTATCATCAGGATTACGCAGTATCGCAATTTTTGTTTCAAACACTTATTTCCTAATTTAAATTATAAATATAGATACAACAAATAATTGAATAATTGATAATTTAAAAGAAAATACACAACATTCCAAACGAGAGATAATAAATTGTTGAAACAGACTTTTAATTCAAAAAATTATTAAACAATCATTCAAAATAATAATTTTATTGAAAATCATTAAGAAATGAATAAATACACAGTTTTGCATTTAAAAAAAAGTACAGGCAGCGAGAATCGAGCGTGCAACCTTGCGACTATCAGTCAAACGCCTTACCGGGTGAGCTACCAGGTGCTTGAAATACATCTACGGTAGCTCAATGACCATTCGCTTGCAACTATTCAAATGAATTTTTCTCGCAAGTGGTCCAAAATTGCGCCTTCCTGATTTTTCTCAGACCTAAACATGACTCTAATGTTATTTTGTCGTAGAATAGATGCAACTATATCATTTATACCAGAGATGTATGGAACTTCTGTGAAACCTTTACAGTTGTAAGTTCCATTCTCTCCCCGTTGATTATAAATGTTGTTGATCCGTATTTTTATTTTAAGGTGTAGCCATTGTCAATTGAAAGTCTTTGTATTAGTTAAATATTTTGTGGTCTGAAATTATATGAGGTTAGTTTAATCGCTCTATCTATGACGTAGACGTAGAATCTTCTGTCCTTTCAGGATCTGGGGTAAAAAAAATTATTTTTCGTGAAATAAGTGGTTCGACCTTCATTTGACCTTAATCAGGACGTGATACCAGGATCATCAGCAGCGACTCAACAAGCAGAATGATGCGTAGTTTGGAGACCCAGTCTTGCAGATCGCCGAGCTGGATAATTCAAAAGAGAATTGGAGTTTCAGATGACCTCCAAATGACTTCCAGCGGTGATTCCGATGAGATGTTCAAAGTGTGTCTGGACGTAATATTTTCAGTTCTTCCAGAATCCAAGTTAAAAAAATTTTTTCCATGAAGTTAGGGCTTCGTCCTTCATTTGACCTTGACTCAGACGTGATGTTCTCACGTGGACATCAGGATCGTGATCATCAACTACAAATTTCTTTTGTTTCTACCTACTTTCAATTGACGACACTTCCGAGTTCTAGGATTCTCCCACGTGTGCAGCATTTAATTCTAGAATAACTGAAAGACGGTCCATAGGTATTATCCATGTCAGTAGTAGAGCAACTCATACCTTTGATGAAACCACAACTACTACTACAACTACTTCCACTTCATTTTCATTCGGAATCCTGACTAAGATTGCAGCTTGATATACCTATACACTCGCATCATAGAATATGTGCATCCGAATAATTTTTGCTTTCTCCAACTACTTGGAATATTTGCCAATATTTTTCATATACATGCTTTTATACATTTTTTAAAACAATTTTTCAATGCTCGAAGCATCTCTCCAGCTATATGATCATCTTTTCTAAGTCTCACTTACCGTTTCTGTTGAAACTGTCAATAATATCGCCGGTTATATTTCTGTGAAGCTTTGTCGAATTACAACTACGACACAAGAGAGGATACGTTGGACCATATTGTTGTAGGTAGTAAAAAGAAAATCGATAACCCTATCATATTCGCAATGACGAGCTGAAATATATTAACTCTACTGATGCAGATGGTCACACTTCGAAAATTCTTAGGAATGATAGCTAATGCTTGTTTGGGTAGCTAAATAAGTTTAAAAATATGCACTTGCAGAGAACGGTGAAGTTCCAAATGATTCGAGACAGGCGTTTATCGCTCGACCATACAAAGGAAATGGTCATGAATTTTACTGTGCTTATTATAAAACTATGAGCCTACCTAGTACCCTACTCCTAATATTCATCAAAATCCCTATTAGTTAGGTCATGAGAACAACTAGAGCAGAGGTGTCAAACACGTGAGCAATGGTGTAAATATCTGTCACTCGTCAAACCCCTCTCTTGCCGCTTTCAATGCGTGCATGCGGCGAGCGCGATGTGGGAAGGGAAAACGAGAAGAGAATCTCCGAAGAAGCGCTCGGAGAAGGGTAAGAAAGGAGAAACGTGCCAGCCTTGCGTTGGATACCCCTGTACTAGGGAAAGGATCTGAGAAGTCTTAAGTGCATGTTTGGCCAGAAAATCATGTGAAGATCAGAGTCCCACCCTGAGACGGATTATAAAAAAAGTTTGGTAGTACCATTTACGGAAAATATTGTCCTTTTCAAGTTCTATATTGAAAATGATCTAAATGGAGCAAATATGTGAGTTTGATAATTGGCCGTTTAAAGTTAAACTACTTTGTTAGAAATTTTTGTTTGTTTGTTTAAGACTCATCGCTTTGGTAGAAAATTCAACAACTTCGTTAGAAATTTATTCAATTCAACTGCTTAGCATTAACTTTTTTTCAATTCAAAGTGTAACTATAAGTTTTTCGGTTAGAAATTCATCTTTTAAGTTTAAAGTTCATGTATTTCGTTTTTATGATTAGTCTTTTTAGTAAAATATTAACCTTCTGGATTAACAAATCATCCTTATGGTTGTTAATTTAACGATTTTGCCTAATATTCCTCCAATCTTATTATTCGGTTTACCGGTTTCAAAAATGAAATTATTAATGTGATATTGTTCATAAATACCTGTAGACCAAAAAAATCACATCGAAAAATAATTATCTCAGCTCTGGTCCGGAACACTAAGATCGAAAATTCAAAAACATTTTGCCTAATGTTGAACTCTTTTGTTGGAGAGTCTAATTTTTTGCTTATGAATAGTCATTCTAGTTGAAGCTTTACTAATTTTTAGGAACCCCGTTTCTCTTGTTTCAAATTTAAATTTCTCAAATGTGAAAATAACCGTTCCTCATTTCGCAAAAAATTTATGTTTTTATTTGAACATGTTCTATTTCTTGTTGGATATCCATCGTTTCCGGGAAAAAGAAAAACTCTCTTGTTGAAAATTTATACTTTTGAGTTGAAAATGCAAATGTTTGGTTAAAATTCCCCTTTCCTGGTTGGATTTGACTGTCTCATATTTCAAGCTCAAATCTCCTATTTCCATTTGAAAATTGTTATTTGAAAATATTAATGTGAAAAAATCATTTATTTCGGCGAAAATACGTCTTTTTTGTTGAAAGTGGATCGTTTCGGTCAGATTTAATCTTTTTTAGCTAAAATTGCAAACTGTTTGATTGTCAATTAATCTATTTTGGTTGTATATTTAAAGAGTTTTTTTTTTAACTCCACTTTTTCCAATTATATATCAAAGATGTTTGGATTATTATATCAACTACTACATGTTTCTCCGAGAATTCATATTTGTTTCCACAAAACCTACTATTTGCTTCAAATTTAGTCTTAAAAATTCAAAAACTGAATAGAAAAATAAAACTACCAATTTCAAAATGAAATATTTTCAAATTAAATAGTTTTGTTGAAAATCAACGTATTGCATATAATTTTTAGTCTTTGGTTACAAAGGTCCAGAAACTGAAAGACGAGAAAATTTGATTTGAATACAATAAGGCGATTTTCTATACTTGATATAGTTCCTTTTCAAGCCAAAAAAGTGGATAAAAGTTGTTGCAAGTAGTGACCTTTTTAATTCTGATAGAAAAATGAACTAACAAATAACAGTATAATGATTCAGGAAATAAAATTGATCAAAGATTCAGAGATTGAACCAGATCGTCATCTTGTATGTCGTAAACATGTTAGATTACGACGTACAAAAGGACTCCGAGATCTCATGCGGATTTCGGAGTGGTACGGCGAGGCCGCGGGTTGGTCGCTTGGAAACAGAGGGGATTCCGATGCGCGGATTGAGCAGTTCGTGAGGAGTGGGGTTTGAAAAACGAACTTCTAAAGCTTGCAGGGAAGTGGGGCGTTGGTCCTTGTGATTCGCGATTGATTCGGGAACCGCGAAAACATTGGAGCTCTCGCTATGTTTGTCAAGAATGTCATGTACAGATCAGAGTCCCAGCTCCAGACAGATCATTAAAAAAGTTCGGTAGTAAACAGCAAAGTTTTTTAGTTGACATCTCAGCGATTTTTCCGTTTTAATTTCCGAATTTCGCAGCTCTAATCTCACTATTTGTCGCTTCTGTATCTAAAATGTGTGCCTACAGTCTCTAGATGCGACTCAGACAAGCATTTTTTTCAAAGTTCCCTCTTGACATTCTTTTACACGGTACCGTCCTTCGTCAACGTCAAAGCAAGCGATGGTCGCATCGACGCTTTTCCTCTTTGTAAGTTTTCTCTACCTTTCGTTTCTATCAGCATGAAAAGAACCCATTACCATACATGAAAACCTCTCTCTTAAATCCCCTTTTCAGCATTCTGAATGATGCGCATTCTGCGATTCTTTTGCAGTTTTTATTTGAGGATTCAATTCGTCGTAGAGCTTTTTCAATTAAATCATTTCCATTTTGTATGAACCTCCTCTCATTTATCCTCCAATCAAAGTTTGATATTCTGCACTGTTAAATTGGAGATTATACATATTTTAATTATTTGAAATTGTGAATCATCGATTCTTCATATACAGCCAGGCAGTCTAGATTTGTTTAAGCCATGTATTGATTTGTTAACAACAAATAGAGAGAACTACAGCGATTTTTGGGAAAGTGGAAATCAAATGATAATGTGGTCGAGAAATGGTAATAGAATCGAAATAATC
This sequence comes from Neuroterus valhalla, assembly GCA_011762715.2. Taxonomy (NCBI): domain Eukaryota; kingdom Metazoa; phylum Arthropoda; class Insecta; order Hymenoptera; family Cynipidae; genus Neuroterus; species Neuroterus valhalla. Next base: position 5,418 of record WSXT02051482.1, read on the forward strand.
GTATTATCACTTTATTGTATATTCTGTTGATGTCGGTGATTTCAGCTTTTTCGAAACATGAAATTATGGATGTGAAGGAGAGAAAATGATGAATAATATTTGGAAATTCCATGATGTATTATATGGAATTCAGTTCCCTTACATAAATAAAGATGTAACTATTGCATTTTTGGTTTGGAATTATTATTCTTGATTGATGCCCTTTTTCTAATTGGAAGTTGATTCGTTTTGTTGGAAAATTTAAATATCGGGTTGAAATTGAACTATTTTCGTAAAAATTGAGGTGTTAGTTCAAAAATTGAACCATTTATATGAATGTTGAACTACTGTAAAGAAAATAATATTTTTCAATGAAATTTATACATTGGGCTTAAAATTTCCACTTCTTTCTCACGAATTCGTCTGGGCTTGGAAATTCGCCACTTTGTTAGAAAATCATACTATTTGATTAAAAATTAGTTTCTTGTTGGAAATTGATACGTTTGCTTGATACTTATACTGTTTTAGTCGAAAATTCATCTAGTTAAGTATAAATTAAAGTACTCTATCAAATATCATAACATTTGATAGAAAGTATTTATAAAAGTTTCAATACATTTTTCACCAAAAATACATAAATTTTTCGAAAAGTAGTTAAGTTTTCAATCAAATCGTCAAATTTTGAACCAAAATAGATAAATCATTAACGAAGAACGTTCGGATTTTGTATCCTAAACAATTTTACTGAACCGTTAAACAGAAATTATCAACAAACTAGTTGAACATTCTGAATTATTTAATTTCTAACCAAAAAGAATCATTTTCAATCTAAACAACGAATTTTCAAGCAGAAATTTTTTTTTTAAGAATAATTCATTTATTATTCTTTTCATTTATTTATTCATTCATTTATTTATTTATATATTTATTTCTTTTTTCATTTATTTATTTATTTATTTATTTATTATCCATTCTCATTTTGATAAAAAAAACATTTTCAAAAAAAAAGTTGAATCCTGAGCCGACAAAAAACAATTTTTGAGAGTAAGACTTATTGCGGAAACTTGTTTGATTTTCCCTAGAAGATACGAAAGTAGGCCAAAATGCATCAATTTTTGAAGAAACAGTGGAATTTTTAACCTAACAAGGGTAAATTTTAACTTGAAGTAAAACAGTTGATTTTCCAACAAGGAAAAATTAATTCCCACCTCCCAAAAAAAAAAACAAATTTTCAACAAAACATAGCAGATTTTAAATTTCCATTCGAAGAGAATCATTTTTAATCTGAATAATAAAACTTCGAGCTGGAACATGAATTTCTCTTAAATTGTTTGGATGCAGAATGTAATAGGTGTTGCTTAAAGAAGGAAAAATTTTATTTTAAAATCAAAAATAGTTTTAAAAAAAGGCATTTTCCACAAAATAGCGGATATACAAAAAAATGTTTTGATACCTGAATTTGGAACTTTCAATACAGTGAAAAAGATAGAAAAAGGATTATTTCCTAATATACAGTGCAGTATTCAGAAAATATTTTACTTTTCGAACATTTAAATGATTATTCTTGAAAGTAGTTGAATTTTTTACCAGAAATATAAATTTTGAAGAAGAACGGTAGTTTCAAACGAATCGTTCAATTACCTAAAAAATCGTCGAATTTCTAAGCTCAGACAAATTTTGTAAGAAAAAGTTAAAATTCCGAGACCGGAAGATACCTTTCTATTTAAAAACTGTATTTTTTGTTAATTAAATTGTTCTGATGATCATTTTTCGTGGTTAAGAGTTGTATACATGGGTAAAAATTCATTCGTTTGGTAAAATGTTTTGTCCATATTTCATTTCCTAAAAGAATGAATGATATAATTAGGTTTCTGCTCGATTTTGTATGAAATCGCTCATACTCCAATCAGGTTCACTAAAAAATTAAAATTTATCATTCCCGTATTGATCGTTTCCTCTGCTGATAATTTGCTTCACAAATAAGGTTTTTATCAAGACAAAACATGAATATTTATGAAATGATTATACCAGTAACAGAATATCTACATAAAATTCAATATTCTCTGAAATCCCGTGTTCGACCAAAACCGACTTTTACCACTCAGCCATTCATAAGGGCTGGAATTTGATATCCCCTCTTTATATTATAAATAAAACATGCTAAAATAGACTGGAAATGGCTCATATAAAATAATCAAATAATACCGGGAAAACAAATTTCGCGGAGTGCGAAGTTACTCCTTTTATGTATTTATTCTCATTCTTATAGGAGTTTGAGGGCGTACTAACTTTCAGCCCTATAGTTTCTCCGATTTTTGACTATATTTCTCTGTAATCTTCTCAACCAGAAAAATCGTAGGCTTTATATTCTCTTAGCCCTTCCAATTTTTTCATCCATCTTACTCCCGGACTACTCTCATCCAGTATTCTTCTCACGTAATCACTCACACTTCTGCCTCCCTCTTCTTCGACTTTTTCTACGTCACCACTTTTTTCCACTCACTCTGTTTTTCAACTTTGTTAGTTATTCTCGTTCCCCTACCGATTTTATCATCTTATACCACTTGTTGTACTGTTATTCCATAATTTATTTTCATCTTTCTTCGTCATGCCTTACTAACATCTCCAATCCTATTTACTCACATTCCACCTTCCTTCAATTAACACTACACTCTTCCTTCATTCGCTCCCTCTCTTTTTCTCATTTTAGATCCTTCTCTATTACCTTTCTTTTTTCTCAACCCAATCTCACACAGGCACATTTTTACGATTTTCCTTCCCTCTTCCTTCTTCCGCTCCTATTTAAACTATAATTCTCTCTTCACGTGCGAAACTATCAATTTTCCTCTTCCTAGTTTTCCTCTCACCATTCATCCTAGACTACTCTAGCTAACCCCCATGAACCCCCTCGAAAATCTTTCGTTAAGAATTTCCATCCTTTTCTGCTCCTTGCATTTCCATATATCTACTCCATAGCATAGGACTGCTCATACCAGTACATCAACTATTGAAGAGCTCATTCTCCTATCGTATTTAGGCCTTCTCTCTCTTATCCCTCGAACTTGGCCTATTATTTGACATGCACACCCTCACTTACTCTTCAAATCCTTGCAGCCTGTGTCCTATTCCGGTCCGAAATTATCTCCTTTCTTATTTTCTATCTCTACTCTAAACCTATTCCCCACAAATATTTCTTTCCATCTTTCAAACCAGCTCTTCATCTACTCTTCTGCCTCCCATTGCTTTCCACAGCAACCCCTAGTTCTCTGGGTCAAATTCTGCTTTGAAATTCATAATAAGGCCAACAGTTTCGATATCTTCCGCTCCACATCCCTCTTATTGTAAAGATAAGGACGTTAATGATAATCGCTGTTCCCATTCCTTTCTCAAAGTCAGTCTTGTTGCGTGGAATACTTCCCTTCCATGCTACTCGTTTTATCACAGAGTCTCCACGTCTCTTCTCCTATTTAGTTCTTCTCCACCATACTTTGAAATTCCGTTCTCCATATTATCATATGATGATTCTCTATTTCTTTCCGGTATTTCTATTTCCTCGTTTACTTCTCTCCTGCGTATATCATTCCCATATTTTCCTTGTCTCTCAATCAACTTTCTCTCTTATCCTCTAACCCTTTTTTTTTAACTTACCCCCTACCCACAAAATCGTATGCAGTACTCCATTCACTCCCTCATTCCTGTATCTTCATTCATTCTTTTCCTTCTTCCCTGTTTATTACCCCCCCCCCCCCCATACCATCTCTCCTTTTCTTCCATCCTTTTCTTCTCTGCCTCCTTCACATAACTTTTCTTCTTTTCCTGCCTTTTCTCGTTCAACTCTCATTGATACCCTCATTTTCGTCTCTTTCACTCGCTTTTGTCAATCTTTTTTTTCTTCTTTCCCTCATACTCTCCTTTATTTTCTCTTTGCACTCCTTGCATTCCTCATCCCATCATCCTTCTTTCATGCTTTCATCTCCTTTTCACCTCCTTCTTCACCTCTTTGAATACCCTCTTCTTTCTCCTTATTATCTCGCCTACCCGTTCCTCTTTTGCAGACCTTAGATTCTCATTCTCCATTTTTCTTACGAATTTTCTCGTTTTTCCTTCTTCTTAGCAGCCCATGTTTACGATTCCATTCTTTCCTCCTTTCTTCTTCCTTATAAAATGTCTATTTCCTTCTTCTCTAATCCTCCTTTTACCAGAAAGTGCTGAGAGCCTATCGTATTACCCACTTCTATTTTCACAATAAGCTTCCCTATCCTTCCTTTTGGTTGAATTTATGGCGGTTCACCCCACCCTAGTGAATATCTTTTCGCCTTCCTCGTCTCCCTTTGTATGCTCATTATAAATGAACTATCTTTCACATCCTTTAAGGTTTTAGAGGAGCTAACACTCTCAATCTGTTTCTTGATGTTTCGATTCTCTTATGAACAACTCCTCCACTCCATTCTTTAGCGCTCCTTCCTAATCACTAGTTCATTTATTTAGGTCATCCCTTATCAATTCTAGCCTTCCCTTTTTCCGCATTTACCTTCTTATAACTTCTCACTTCTGTGGACGCATACTACTACTATTCTTATTTTCCTACTTCATTACCTTTTATCATCACTCCGTCCTTCGCTACATTATCCTTCTCTGATCCCAGTTCTACTAATAGACGATTTCTCACTTCTGATACCATGCCCCTCCTCCTCCTTTCTTTCACGTGTTCATTTCTTGCTTCTTGACGCTTCTCGACACATAATCTGCAGTTTTCATTTGCTCTTCGTTGTTCTATTTCCTTCCTTGCCTTGTTTCACATGCTCTCTATCCATCTTCTTCTTCGTCTTTGATCCTCTTTCTCCGTTTACCAGTTTCCTGCCTCTGCCTTATATTTATTGTACCTTATTGTACCTGTCCTTTTACCATAACTTCTTTCTTGCCATGTACACCGACCTTTCATCCATTCTCTTTTCTTTCCACCCGGTATATACCTTCTTCTATCATTTCCGTATTCCCTCTCAACATGCCCCCCCTCCTCCATACTAAAATCTATCATCCTCACTTCCTCATGTCATCATAAACCTTTCTTTCGTTTTCTCATTTATTACTTCATTTCTCTAAAAATTCTTCTACACTCACATTTGCCTTCCATTACACTTAACACCTTCCTTGTCTCTTCCTCTCATGTTTTTCTGTTCAATTTCACACCCTTGATCGCTACGTTATTCCGCCTCTTTTTTCTTTGCTCTCCTTCTTGCCCTCTTTCTATTCACGATAATTTTCTGTCAACATTTTTATGCTTTTTCTGCTTGCTTATACCACCTTTATTTACGCCCTGGCGCATCATATCTATCATTTCTATCATTTAAAAAATCGATAGAACTGAGCCCAAGCTATAATAATTTACTTATTCCAAGACAATATGTTTCCGCATCCCAAAGGAAGGGGGGAAAGAGTGTATTAAAGGTCGGAGGAGAAGAAAGTTAGGGAATATAGATTGCAAGTAATATGAGGAAAGAGATAGAGGAAGGCGATCATGCATATATTATATTTAATAAGAGAATCGAGATACAATAAATGGTGAGAGTTCAAAAGAATGAAAGCGCCAAAGTGCTTGGTAAGAGAATAGGATGGAAAGGACGGAGAGGAATAGCTGAAAATGAAATCATAGGAGCAATTTATTGAATTTTTATATTATTTATATTGTACAAGATAGAAAATAAATATTCATAGACATACGTCTACTTAAATAAGAGAAGAAATAAAAACCTTCTCAAGACACGATTTTTTTGTCAACCATTCGTCCCCAGTTCTATTTAAAACTGGAAGTAAACTTGAGGCTCTTTCTGGTTCTTTCCAAGCGTGTGAAACGTCCACGTAATGGATGCCCCTTGCCGCGGAATGATTTACTCTGCGGAAGGGAAAGGCCTGAAAGGTGGATTTATTACGATGCGATTTTACCGACTGAAGATACACTCAATGGTGAAAGCAAGTAGACGAGAATGCGACATCGCGTTATACGATAGCACTCGCAAGAACTTGAATCCCCTCACCCCTCCCCGAGGTCCAGAAGCCGCCAGTTCATCCCTCTTCCTCTATCGCGATTCCACTGTTTTCTTACAAAAGGGGGAGGCAAGCGAATGTTTCATTCAAGTCAAGAGCGTCCTTGCTCCTAACCCCATTGAGCTAGGGGATGGGTTGGGGGAGAGGAGCTAACAGGAATATCTTTCCTTTATGAAGCTTTAAAAGACATTTTCACGTGCACTTTGGAGAAAACAGAAGGAGCAAAGAAGAGATGTAAGGGGATATTTGATTTGAAATTCTAAAATTGAATTCTTGAGGTGATATTGTTTTAATCTGAAGATTGAAGAATAATAGATTATTAGCCTGTACAAAGGAGCTCCAATTCCAATTTTGTTGCTGATTCTTTTTTTTATGAGCTTACCTGACCAAATATTTTTCACATTACATCTTTACCACTACTCTTCGTTGACAATCTTAAGGGCCTTTCTTATAATCTTTCGAGGAATCCTGCTTTCGTTATTAGTTTTTGGGTTTCCTACATAATTTTTCATGTTATTCACCATTCCAACTCATTCTATTACTTCCCTCCAACTTAGCTTTATGGCTTATGTCAGAAATATCTTTCGGAAATTTTCGACACTTTTACGATCCTTCCTTCTCCAAATATTTACGCAATCACTTGACTCTAATTACACTAACTTTTGCAACTCGTCAGAAGCGCCGGAACCAAATTTTTTTTGGGGGGGGAATTATTTTAAAATGATTTGCAAGTTTCAAAATTGTGCATATTCATGATAGTCAATGGCAAAGTAGTCAAACGTTCACATATCAATCTTCAATTTCTTTTTCATTGCTCTTTTTACGACTTATTAAGTATAACTGTGTGATTACAGTTTGATAACTCTTGTAATTATGAATTTTATAAGATTCGCGAAGGTTCTTATAGGCAAGTTATAGAACTCTTATAAGATTTCAAAAATTCCATAAGGGCCTCCTACAATTTTTAGAAAATCTCATATATCGTTCTTATAAGATTTCAAAAAACTTAGAAGGAATCCCAATTTCTTCTGGGTTTTTTGAAAGCTTACAAGCGCGAATTATAAGATTTTCGATAACTTATAAAGCTTACTAATGGTAATGAGGATGGTGATGAAATCTCGCAAATATTACAAAATTTTCCAGAATCTTATAAGATTTAGAATGACAAGGAAAACTGCGGAAAATTAAAAAAAAAAGTGAAGTTGAAGTTATATACCAACAATTTCATAAGAAACAAACAAATTTCAACTTTGTGATATTTGTTTGTGTTTTGCAAAATTTTGTGATGTTTTCAAATCACGAAAAACTTTTCAAAATGTTATTAATTGTTTATCTTTCATTGTGTAATAAAATTATACACAAAAACACCGGAACTGAGTAGGCGAGTTAATGATCAAATTAAATCTGGATTTTTTCGCGAAAACTGTCAACTTTTTCAGTATTTCAGGCCTCTAAACGCCTCCCCTCCTTCCTTATGTAACGAACCGTGACAAAAGCTTTCTATATCCCCC
>WSXT02051504.1:0-12951 GCA_011762715.2 Neuroterus valhalla
CTGAGTCTATTTTATACTCTGAAAAATTGTACTCTCAACTCCGCTAGCCATTTACTCCGCAGATTTTTAACAGTGTGCCTATTTAACAAATTCATTGTTCTCTCTCTCATTCTAAATTTCTCGAAACCCCTCACTAACATTATACGATTTCCTACAATATTTTTTTCGCAAGAATGACCACTGCCTTTGAATTTCGTCCATTACGCAGAACTGTGTACCAATCTACTAGTACAGCCAATCTGTCAAATTTTGTGGAAAAAAATACCATGAAACATTTTTTTGCGGAAACACTAGAAGAGCATTCGAAAAGCTTAACCTGAAAAATGTGGGATCATTCAGGGGCTGGTTTTTGAGAAAACTCAACAAGCTGTTGGATTTGATATATCCCGGGAACGGTAGGTTTTTGGGAAAATTTGTACAGACAAAAATGTTGAGGGCAATGTTTTCTACAACTTTCCTTCTTGGGTCAACATGCTGCGATGAAAAGTGCAATTAATAGAGAGCGCTAAAGTACCAAAAGAGCGTTTTCTCGCTTTTTGGCACAGAAAAAAATTTTTATCGCAAAATTGTCAATTAGAAAGTTGTTTGTTCCAAAAAAACCTACAAAATTCCTATAAAAATTTATCTTGTTCGACTTACCGTTCACGAGTTATAGCGTGACAAACCTGTCACCGTAGATTTCCCATTGTTACCGACGAGGGCGACGTTAGTGTGTGTACATAATAAATCATTACTTCAGACTGAATAAATCATTTTTTTGTTAGCAGGACTTTCAAATTATTCCTAATAATGATGAATTGTTATTATGAATTAATATTTATTATTATTAATTTTTTTCAAAACTATGCTGACTTCAGTATTGAACAGGATTTAAGAAGGTTTTTAACATTTTATATCAAACAAGCTGTACAAAAATGTGCTAATAATTGTTGTTGAGCTTGCAACATGGAAAATACGCTTTTTTTATACTTTAGCGCCATCTATGAATTACACTTTTCATCGCAGCATGTCGACTCAATGAGAAAAGTTGTAGAAAACATTGTCCCCAACATCTTTTGTTCTTACAAATTTTCTCAAAAACCTACCATTTCTGAGATATATCAAATCCAGAAACTTTTTGAGTTTTATCAAAAACCCACCTCTGAACGATCCCGAATTTTTCAGATTAAGCTTTTTGAATGCTCTTCTAGCGATTTCCGCAAAAAAAAGTTGAATGGGATTTTTTTCCAAAACACTTCATTGAATCTTTCCTTCGGTTACGTAAGAATCTCTAATCTCTATTGAACTTAGCTAATCAACTTCATAGTTTATGCTTTATAGTTGATCTCGGTTTATACCTCCACTCAAATGTCTCAATTAAGCCTTTTTTCTCATCTGAAAATGATTATTCCACGTTGTACGAGAACGATTAGACTATTTTCCCTGGGCTTTATTATAGTTATGACAAGCATCCAGGCGAATATTGAATCGAATCCACGACCTCGTCGAGTGGCACCTCGCAGGTGTGTGGAATACTGTGAGTGGGGACAAACGTGGTCGGCTGAATCGCGAACCTCACTACCTCAGTACAGAGTCGGCCGTCGCGTCAGCCGTTGCTCTTCTCGCTCTTTTTTCTTCCTGATTCGCGTTACTACAACTTTTTTTCTTCCCAATTTGTTTTTTAATTTACACATGCTCTGGACTTAAGTTAACTTAATGCATAGAGGAGTCTTCAAAATTTCCATTGTTTACTTTAATCCATTGAATAAATTGATTATATCCCATTAAAGTGATCAATGAATCGAGGTTTGTTTACTTCCGTTCCGTAAAACTTCAACCTTCATTCATCAAACGTTGATGAACCAATTCTTCCGGTACCAAGTGAACCAGAGATTCCAATCTCCCGCCCAATAAGTTCCTAAAATTTCTTCTTTTTCTTCTATTTCTCTAAATGGTGGCAAACTTTCTTGGATCCCGTCACCAGGAAAATTTTCAGTGTTTTTCGAAATTAGACGAGAGGAACAAGTGGAAACAAGTCAGAGAATTCATCCAAGTGGAATTACAAGTTTCTTACTTCAAAAGAGAAACTTGACACTGGGAGACTTCTTGCAGATAATTGGAGAACCTTAAGGAAGTTGTGAAAGAAGGAATTTGATAAGGAAAGATATACTTCAATCTTGAGTTGAAGATTGATGTGAAGTTGATGAGCTTCTCAAACGAAAATTGAAATTAAATTATAGGAGAAGAGACGGAAGAAAGTATTCCCAAACTTGAAGAGAAGTTTCCTTGCAGAGCATCCGGAAGCTGTCCGATCTCCGACCTTCCACCGGAAGTGGTATTAAGATTCGGAGCAGTCAATCGGAAGTGACATAAGTCCCAGAAAGGAAGAGTATAACTCTTCGATTTGTATCGATTTAGACTCTTCATAAAAGTAATTCTTAAATTTGATTCAGAAGTATAATCGAGTGAGGAATCTTCCCACGAGTTCGAACGACCTTGACTTGAAAACGAACCTCGAAACTAGAATCGAACAAATCTTGCCTGATTAAATATTGATGCACCTATGCTATTTGCCATAGTGACGTGATCTGCCTTTGTCGCGAGGTTTGCGTAATTCTGAGTGTTTCTGCGCTTTGTGCTTAGTTGAGATATATGCAGGAGAGTAAAGTTGTTCTCTGGTGAAAAGAGGATTTGCGATGTGCGTGACGTAATATTTTCCAAGGTGTGTCTTAGAAAAGAAGAAAAACGCCGAATAATCTTGAGACACTTTTTGTCATTCTTGACACCCACGTTAGTAATCAATTAGGAGATATAATGGTTGGACTCAACGAGAATTGAGCCGAGTCGATAAATATTTCATCGTCGGAGAGTTCTGAGAGATGCGGGATGCCGGGTACCTGAAGATAAGAGTGGGTGGATAATTAATGCAGGAAGGATAAGAAGCTGCTGGAAAAAATGGCTCTAATTGCCCCAAGGAACAGCTCTCCGGTCATTCGCGACAAGGAAAATATACCAGCTTATGATGTAAGTGAACCTGTATTTTTTAAAGACAGAATATAATCATTGTGTCAATACAACCTTGGCACGAGGACAAATTAGAGAGATTTGTTGGAAAGATTCTTTTCTTGACTTTATCTGATTTGTTTCTTGTTGATTTAAGGGACTTCTTCTTCTATTGGTTTCCTTTTGTGGATTGATAAAATTAGTGGTGATTCCAATAGATCAATAATCGACTGACCTTGCTTATGTTTGTCGTTGAAATAATGATTATTAGGTTTAGATAAGAATGCTTCATCTCTAATAATAATAATAATAATGATGATCCTCCAGAATGAGATTAATATTTTATTATTTGTATTTCAAATGTAATTCAAATGGTACAAATTTGTATTTGTTTCGAATGTTTTTAATACGATAACCATGAATTAAAAATTTTATAAGGTCAGTCAAATTTTGTGGTTTATGAATCGAATATAAATGTTTTGTTGGAATCATAAAATGTGTCATTCATCCAAATAAAGTTTGGTTGAATCAATTACAACATGCATCTGTACTATTCGAAATGTTTTTTTGTATCCAATAAATATTATATTCTTCTGATTTTCAAATGAAAACGCCTATAAATTTTTATACATAATTTCAAAACGAAAATTTGGCTAGGGCTTGACAGTTTAAAGTTTTCGAAATGGAACAAAATAAATGTGAACCAAATTGTTTGGTGAAATCTATCGAATTATTAATCAACCGAGCAATATGGTTTATACAAAAATAATAAAATGCCATTTTAATCCAATCAAATTTTGACTTATTTGATACTGATAACTGAAAACTTTGAAATTTTGAGAATTCCTAGACTATGCTTGTCAAAATTTTGATAATTTTGAAATGGCTCTTGAATAGTTAAAATATTTTAAAGCTTATCAATACTACAAACAACAATTTCTTTAAAAATTGTATAAATGTTTTTAAAATTTGAAAATCACAGTACCAAATATAGGTTCCAAATTAATCGTTACTATTGAGAAGAGAGGAAATTGAGAAAATCCCTCTATTGTATTTCGAATAAGAAATATTTCTAAATTATAATAGACAACTTGTTCACATTGTTCATTGCAAATTCATCATGTCTTAATCAAAAAATCAACTATTTTGTTGGAAGTTAAATTCTTTTGGTGGAAATTACCCTTTTTTGTTGAAGGTGCATTATTTTAATTTAAAATCCACCTCTGATTGAAAATGTAACTACTTTGTTAAAAATCAATTCATCTGTTTTTAATGAAGATTCAAGTATTTAGTTAAACATTGATTTTTGAATTAAAAATGAAAATATTTCTTTGGGGATTTATTTACTTTGTTGAAAATTCGCCTCTTTTGTAGAAAATTAATCTTTATGATTGAAAATTCACCTTTTTCGCAAAAAATACATTTATTCCAGTTGAAGATTCATCGTTTTACATAAGAATTTATCAGTTGGGTTGAAAATTAATTTCTCTAACTGGAAAATGATCTTTTCTAGTTCAAAATTTAACTACTCAGATGAAAATTTCTCTTTATGGATTGAAAATTCAATAAGTTTGTTGAAAATTTACGTATTTTGTTGAAAAATTGATATTTGGTATAAAATTACCTTTTTCTTCGAAAGTTACTTCTATCATTTGCATTGAAAATTCAATTGATTCGCTTAAAATTCTTATATTTTGTTTAAAAAAATAGATTTTTTGGTATGAAATTATCTTTTTCTCCGGAAGTTACTTTTCTTGTTTGAAAATTCTTTTTCACGGTTAACAAATCAAGTTAAACATTTGGATATTTTTCATATCAGTCGAAAATTCATCTGGTTGAATACTCTTATGTTTTGTTTAAAATTAATTTTTGTGCCAAAAATGTTACTTTTCTATTTTTGTTTTATAGTTAAAAATCCAACAATTTTATTAGTTGAAAATTAATTTTTGGGCAAAATTTCAACTAATTTAGTGGAGGGTTCATCTTTTCAGGTAGAAACTCTCCTTTCTGGTTTAAAATGCAACTACTACAGTTAAACATTCACAATTTTATTTGAAGATTCATCATTTTGCTAAAAAATCGATTTGTTTGAAAGTTAGTTTTTTTCTGTTGCAAGCTTTTTTTTTGTTATTAGTAATTCTGTTCAACCCAAAATTCAGGTAATTTCAATTGGAAAAATCATAGTTGTAGTTACTAATTCGATTGTTTGGTTGAATTCAAAATTCAAGTATTCCAATTATGGTTGACAATAATTGATCTTTTTTACTAAAAATGAATTCATCTATTCGAAAATTTAACTTTTTCAGTTGATGATTCTAGTTAAATATCTATCATTTTAGGTGGAAATTCATCTTCTTGGTTTGCAATTTAAAGTTGAAGATTCATAATGTTATTTGAAAATTCATCACTTTGGTTGAAAAATGAAGTATTTTGTTAGAAATCCATTGTTTTCTTGTTATTGCAAATTGATTTTTTCAATCTTAAGTTTAACTGTTCCAATTTTCGTGAAAAAAATTATATTTTTTCGTGGAAAAATTGAGTATTTAAAAAAAAAATTCATTAACTTTTCAATTCTGGATCTGTTTCGTTGAAGAATCTTCAGAATGAATGTCACGATTGAAATAAATGTTTACATTTTGCGACAAATATGTCTACATGAATATATCTTGGCTAAATTTCTAATTGATCGCTTCAAAATGTACCAATTATCAATTTTTATCTCTATTCTACACGTAAAAGGTTACCTTTGTTATTCTTTCCAAATAGAAGGTTCAAGTTCTGCTGATTTTCCAATAAATACTTTAAAGAAGAATTTAAATTTTGATCAACTTCAAATTCAATTTTTCTTTAACATTCATTTTACCCTTGGTCAGAAAGTCCTCAAATTCAAACTTATCAAATGTCATTTTTCTGAAACGTTACGTTACTACAATATCAGCCTTTATTGAATTATAGAAATCAATCATATCCTATTTGAAAATTTGACCATTTTTGTCGTTTAAATTAAAATTCCTCTCAAATGAGAAGTTTTAAAGATAAAAAGGATATTCGAATGGCAAACCTTTTGATTCGGAATTTAATAGATATCATAACTCGAACCCGGAATCCAATTTATGACCTTTCAGTTTATCTAAAAATATTTTAAAATACTTATATGCGGAAATAAACTCTTGAGGTGTGTCGTTCTCTTTTGCAGATACTGTAAAATATTTATAGTCCTACATTTCTCAAAAAATAAAAGTTGCCATAAAATGTAGCATAAATCTTTGTTTTGGGTTATATTGAAGAATTCTTCTGCTGTCTATGGTAAAAGTCACTTACTAGGTTTTTCTTTTGGACAGCAGTCTTGTTATATGATGCATTAAAAATTGAAAAAAGGTAGTATATCCAACGCAAGAAAAAATGTTTGAAAATCTTTTCAGCTGCTTCACATTGTTTCAATTCGTCGTAGCACCGTCTTCTAAAAACAATCATTTACCTAATTTTTCTTCGATAGTTCTGTTGTTAGTTGTTAGTCTTTGTTGTAATAGATATTACATCATTCAATTTTATTTTTAATGGCCAGAAACTATTTCAAACGTATGAAATCTATTCAATGGAACTTCCTTTATAAAAATGTTATTCTTGATTTCCTCTCATGCTCGAAACCTGTAATAAGAGGAACCACAATCGTCAATTTCCAAGCAAAATTTTTCGTAAAAGAGATGATATGCTGCTCGAATATATTATTTTGGACAAATCTACTTTTAATTTGACCTGGACTATACTTTCTGTTTGTAAATTACTGGTTAGATGGCAACGTAAAAACGTTTCTGTCGACCAAAGATTATCTGACTGTTCTACCTACCACAGTAATCACCCTTGATAATCGACTTCTCGTATGTCAGCACGAATGGTCCTGAATGATTGTGGATTGTGCACTATGGATTATGGAAATACGCTTCCAGGGTTAATGAAGTCGTAATCAATTGTACCGGATTATACCCGCCGCGAGAAGTAAATTTTCCACGCGACCTGATTCTCGTTATTGCTTGTTAATGTGAATTAGGTTTTTCCTAAGGCATATAGAAATTATGCCTAATTATAATAATATAATAAATGCACTGAAGTCTTTTTAAATATCGTCTTGGTAATAGAATTAATGTAAGCAAAATAAAACTTTAGTTCATTTAAGTTATAATTTGGAAAAATCGCGAGTCATTAGAATCACTTGGTCAGATATTTATGTCGTATGTTATATACAATTAAACATATATGTCTGATTTTATATTACCTATGGCTTCTGTCAGCACCGAACAAACCCTAGAATGTTCTACATGTCGATAACAGGGATTTAGAAGGCTTCTATTATTAAATGCTTTTCGTTTTTGAATTCTTCAATTTTTGAATAAATTTTTGTTGACTTTTGGCTACTGCGCAAAAATGATCGGCTTGTTCATACCTCGTCCTCCTTTTCCAAAGGTGGTAAAACTTGAGATATTGCTATCTTACTTAACCTACTGACACCACCGCGGAGAACGTTTTCTTGTCGATTGCATCGCATGTGTTCAGCAATATCTATTCTGGCGACCAGAGACGTTGCTAAAAAGGCAGAACAAAAAATTCCTACGTATCCTTGTCCGCAACGATGCGAGCTAACTCTGAAAACACTGACAAACAACATTTTTTGCCCATTTGTTCCTGTGTCGGAATCAGCTATTTCTATACTCCATAACCACAGACAGTTTTATGGTCTCTGATTACCAAACTCTCATTGCAGAAAATACAGATTTCACCAAAACATGAATCAGGAGTTTCATTTTTGACCAGATCGAGGTCAAAGTAAACTAAGTATTATAGATTACTGTTACCGACAATTGTGGGTTTCTGTCTGTGCTGAAACAACCAATTTGATGTCAAATTGGGTAAATTTCTCGAGTGTCGTTGTTTGAAATTGGTATCCAATATTGTGATCATCATGCCTCCTTTTTCATCACTCAACTTGTCGTCACGAGTTAATTTTAAAGCCTCCATTATTATAGCCTCTAACTCACACTGACAAAAAGTGCTGACTGTATAATTCAGACTGCAAATTATGTTTGCGTGCAAAGCTGCTTAGCCTAAGTTAATGCGATTATTAATATACCATGCATAATGTCCCGATACTCGTCAGGTTGTATCAAATAACTTGCGGTAATCCATTCATATGAATGTATCTGACTTCCAGTCTTTCCCATTGACATTTTTACATTTTTTTTTTTTTTGGTGTACAGAGGAAATCAGTACTGTGGATTTTATTGCATCTCATTTTGAACAGTGAAAATATTAATTCTGCTTTCATTTGTTCTGATTTCTCATTCTTCTTGCATCCCAAAACAACATGAAATACAGCGTTCTCTTGAAGATCCTCCATGAAATTGACTCCTTCCCTTCAACTTTCATGAAAGAGTATATTCAGGTAGAATTATTCACGTGTGATTGACAAAAAGTTGACCATTTTAGACAATGAGATTTTCGAAAATAACGAAATTCAAGAACCACCTAAAATATATATTTTTTATTTACCGCTTGTACTGCATACTATAGATGTAAAAACCCCCGAAGGGCATACATGTGAGAAAAAATAATATATATTTTTTATTAAGGGTGGCCCAAGGGAGTACACAAAAATATAATACGGAGTTATAAAGGAATGTATTTGTGATTTATATGAATTTTACACGTTGAAAAATATCACCTGACACACATGCGACTATGATAGAATAAAAGAATTTCAAAAATCTTCCAAGAATATGTGCCGTACAGATAAAAATATGTTACAATGTGAAAAAAAAATCACCAGGCATTTCATAAAAAATATTACGCAAAAATAGTGATCAATATTAATTGTTAATTGCAAATAATGTTGACAAGTCGATTATTTAATATCCTAAAATCTTCTTAAGTAGAAAATTTCGAATAATTATTTTCAAATTTTAGCCTGAAATAGCAATGCATCGTGACTACTTGACCCTCGATTTGACCAGACAAAAAACTTGTGAGAAAGACTTTGAAGTGATTTTAAAAATCATCCAGTTTTTGAATATTGATCTCTACTCTCAATTTTGATCTCTTTCAACGCAGTATGAATGATACCGTTGAATCTCAAATATTTGGAAAAAAAATTCCGCAATATTTACTCATTTCTCGTTGTAAATTTGAAGTTTTACATATTATTTTCTAAAACTGAAATATCTAGTTCTTTTGGGCAACACTCAGGGATGCCACACAGTCAATTGAGTCACTTAAGTCACTTTTAGTCACTTTCTTTTCCCAAGTCACTCTTTAGTCACTTTTTTGAGAAACAGTCACTATAAGTCACTTTCTTTAAAAAAACAGTCCCTATAAATAACTCCTTCCCATGAAGAATCTTTTAAACCTTACCCCATAATTACTAATAATCACGCTCTCCTTTTTATGGACCCCTGAAATTCTATCATTGAAGTTGAAGTTCTTTTAGTTCGTGATTTTCCTGTTTTCTAGTTCATACCTTAAATCATTCTGGAATATAAGTAGGCATTTGTGTTAATTATTTGTTTAGCTTGTTTAACTGAATTAAAATTGTTATGACTTGACAAATCTATTCTGGAACTTGTGACCTTGGTATCTACCCCAAATGTACCACTGGAATTTCATCTAACTATGTCAATGCAAGTCAATCAAAAATATGTGTAAGTAACTTCTTGTCACTTTTTGATATAACTTTTTTAGGGCACGGTGTGAATTTGCAAATGAGAGGAAGTTCAGCGCAACGCGTAACGGGAACACTGTTAGGGGAAGTGCGGGCCTCCCCGTCTCTAACTCTCTTTCTCTCCTTCCTTCGCTCCTCACTGAGAGCGGTATGTAGCGGTGTATAGCGGCATCTGGCATTTGCGCATTCCGGTGTTTGTTTGTGTTTGCGTTACACGGATCAGAAAAATGTATTATTTATTGGAGGAATAAAAAAATGATTGGTAATAACGTAATAAAACAAAATAATGGAGAAGTGTCATCTTTATATTTTTGATTATTTACAATGATTAGTTGTTGAAAATCACATTTTTCATTGAATATAATTTTATTGAATATGAGAGGAATTGATCAAGAATTTGGAAATTAAAAACAACTGTTACTTATAAGGAGAATTTCTGTACACAATTTCGTTTAATTATTTTGAGTGATTGTTCAAATAAGAACAACTTGAATTTCCAGCATATTGAGTTATCACTTTTGCCGGGCGTCCCACGACGGTTCAAGAATTCTTTGTTTGAAATTAGTCACTTTCTAGCCTAAATTAGTCACTTTTGTCACTTTTTAAAAGTACATTAGTCTGTAGCAGCCCTGGTAATACCCAAACTCGCGAGAAAGTTTTTTTTATTTATTGCATGGTATTAGTGATTTTGAAAGTATTTCGTTTTTCAGTTGGTTACTTTCAACTCTATAAAACTAGCTGCGTTTTCTGATTTTCGTTTTCGTAAACGGCCACTTGCGGTTGAATGTGAATGAGTTTTCTTGAATTTGCCTAAAACTGATTAATTTTCCACCTTTGTGAAGAGCTCTTGTGCACGCAAACTGCAAAATTCTCGTAAAATTAGGTTTTCCCTCGTTTAGTTCGTTTAGTTACAAGAGCGTATTACGAGCAAAAAGAGTGGCACTTGAAATTATTCGTGCGATATGCGATCCTGCAAAAAAAATCTGACGATAGGAAATTATATTTCATATTCTCTTTAAAAAGTAAAACATTTGCTAAGAAATGGACCCCGCACAAAATGTATGGCAAAAGCCTTTTGGTAAAATAATCTCATTAGAACTCTTCGTACGCACCACCGCACCTGAAGTATCAGAAAATCAAACTTTGACCCTCGAAAAGGTCTTTTTATAACTTTTGCATGGGGCCCTTTTACAAATATTTCTATACAAATATTTACAAATATTTATTATAATATTTGTTTCATTCCTTGATATACCGAAAAATTATAAGGAATAATTTTCCAATATGTGAAAAATATATATTCTGAAGTCCTGTTGCATATGGGTCTAAATTTAGCGAAATTTGTTCTTCCTAATTTTTCCGTAAAAATTCACTGTATCAAATGAAAAAATATCTATCAGAATTGAAGTATTATTTGAAAACAATTTGCGGTAAACATCTCTCTTTATATTTAAGTAAATTGTGTTTCTAAAAATTGTATTATCTAAACTCATATATGATTCTCTCATTTGTTTCAGGTAAGTTTCTTTTACGGCTGTACAAAACGATTATCAACGGGATGGTGAGAATAAAAAATCATCCTCGTAGATTCCGTGTAAGGAGTAGCAGGCTAAGTATTAGGAAAAAAAAACACGAAGAAAATTGTATTTGACAGACATTTCAAGAAGAAACATAAATTTTTCCTTGATTTCTTAAAAACCTGTTCGAAAAATCCAAAGATGACGTAAAATTTTGACCAATACGCACTTGCATCCCCAAGGATAGTTTCAAAACTGCGATTATAAATATTATTAGCCTCCATTGCCCTGGGAATAGAGGGTTGAGTTGAGGTTTTAAAAAGGGACTCCTCCAAAAATCAAATAAAAACATTCATAAAACTTTTCATTTGAAACCTCCTATTTCTGAATCGTTTTATTCTTCATACTGTGAATTAAAAATATACATTAGTTGAAGCGATTAGAGTTGAAAGGAAAAAATTAATGTCGAATGCTCTAAAAATAAAAAATATTGAAACTTGAACGTTAATTATTTTATAATCTATTTGTTAACCTTAGAATGGATAATTATTCTATTTTATCTACAAATGTTGTTCTACCTGCAATTTTAAATAATGCATTTGGAGTTCATTTTGTGATCTACTATTTTCAATGAAAATAAATAAATATTTAAGCACTATTTATAAATTTCAAAGACATCAGGAAAGAATTTCGTTCATTTGAACATTCAGAACTTCAAGCACATATATTTTTAACCATTGACGCTTCTTAGAGATTATATAAATAAGTAACTTTTGAATGACCGATGATTGAATAATTTTAGGAAACTGGGAATTTCAAAGGATGGATCGATATTTTGTTTATTTTGAAATATAACATAGCATAATTGATAATTATTACATTAGGAATAATGGAATAATGTTAATTAATGATAATATATAAATTCCTAATTCTGTCAGTTTAAGAAATATTATCCCAATCGAATAAAGTTGCAAACAAAATTAATGTCGAATGCTCTACAAATAAAAAATGTTCAAACTAGAACTTTAATTATTTCATATTTTATTTGTTCGCCTAAATGGATGATATATCCAACCATTGACGCTTCTTACAGATTATATAAATAAGTAGCTTTTAAATGACCAAGGATTTAATAATTTGAAAAAAACTGGGAATTTCGAAGCATGGAATTGATACCTTGTTGATTTCGAAACATAATATCAAACTGATAATTAATACAGCCCACTAATGGAAATAAATAAATTCACAAAAAGGTTATAATTAGCTGGTAAAAATCTCTCTCCACAAAATCTATGAAACACTTTCATCATCCGATTATATCTGTAGTTGCTTGAGCCCGAAAGAACGGACAATTCATTCGCACGGTAACGGTTAATTTACGGAAAAGTATCTTCCCTTGGTCTGCGAATAGTTACGGTAAATTGGTGATTATTAGGAATCGAAGATCTTAGTACTTTCACAATGAGTATCACAATGAGTATCAATGATTACGCATCGCTGGGTCGAACTCATTAAGCCAAATTAGAAAAAATAATTAAAAGGAGAGAAAAAAAGGTGGAAAGAGCCAATTTGCCTTCTAAATATAGATTCCTGTTACTGACATTTACCGACAAAACAAAAATTTATAATTCGTGTCCGCGGTAAATTTGAAGATTTATTGATTACAACGGCTCAAGATCATCTCAGGGTACCACCAACTACCTGAAGGCTCATTCGACCCTTTCCATTGTCATCTGCCAGCGT
>WSXT02051515.1:0-12951 GCA_011762715.2 Neuroterus valhalla
AGTAGACATTTCGCTTCTGAGTTCACAAGCTCTATATAAAACTGTAGGGAGGTGCAAAGGCCGAGCGCGTAGCGCGAAGTAAATTCATAATCGAGCGCGGAGCGCGAGGTAAGATTACCATCTAGCGCGAAGCGCGAGATCCGAAAGACGCGCGCTCTAGGCGCGCTTAAACTTGCGAGCAAAGCGCGCAATGAGAATGTGCCCGCGCAGCGGGCAGATTTTTTGTATAGAGAATGTTACTTCTTGGACATTAGTGAAAAGGCACTAACGAACGTTTTTACGGATCTAAATTTCTGAAACTAAACAAAACCATAATTTAACTGCGGAAGTATTATTATTCTGGAAATTGCAATAAGAAATAAGCAGCATAAGACAATAAAAAAGTTTGAAAAACATTTCCGAATAGAAAATATCAATCTTCCTTTGACTCAAGGAATGAATGAGAAAACAAGAAAACTCCCATCCTTTCTTGGATTTCACATCGGATTTGAATTTCCTCGGAATAAAATATAGAAGCACCACTTGATTTTTAAAAAATAACTCATATTTCAAGTTGAAAAATAATGATATCAATCAGAAGGGTTAAAAGAATATTTTAGAAACATTCGGTTTAGAAAATTCCATATTGTATGATGAAATTAACCGATTTTACAAAAAAAGAGTATTTGAAGAGAACTTACCTCTTCTGCTGACATAACAAATAAGTGTTTGATAATCAGTGTATATCTGGTTGGATTATTCTTTTACTTTATTAAAGTTCAAGAACCAGGGAGGTTTGAGAACAAGATTCTGAAAATTCCGCAACTCTTCCCATGCCAGTTTTTTTATTTTCCTTTTTTTACCTTGGAGATCAGAAATCAAATCTTTTGAAAATTTTGATATGAAAATGTGCAATTTTTGGATTGTAATTTTTTTCAATATTTTCAAAGATTACTCATGAATCCTTCTGTAGAAGGTTCCTAACTTTCGCAAATTTTTTCTTCAAATTCCTTGACTCTTCTTGACCAGAAGAATTCCCTGCCTTATCTATTTTTTCCAAGTATTTCCTAGCTTGCGGCCACCATGAAACTTTGTTTTTATAGGCAATAGGCAGACGTAAGATGTAATATCTGGTATAGTTCAGCCAAGCTAGGATTCGTGCTTGAATAAATTGGTGGCAGCAATTTTTTTCTTAATTTTTATTCGAAAGGACGTCCTAATGAAATCCTGAAACCCTCTGGTCTGCATATGTTGTGAAATTTTCGTTATTAACAAAACACGAAAAATTTACCCATTTTTTCAAGATATTTGAATGGATTTTTGCCTTCAGTAGGAAAATACACGAAAGTGTGTTGGATCTAATTTCTGAAGAAATGAACGAGCTATAAAATGAGCCGACGTTGAACTATCTACGTTATGAATTTGTTGCTGAACGATACTGTTTTCAGAATTACGTTCTAGGCCTAATGAATTTCCATTGTTGTAAAGATAATTTCTATCTTATTACATTTCCATCATTCATGATTGAGAAAGTATTAGAATTGTCCGAAATCTCACATCTCAGTTTTTTAACGGATCTCCACTTTCCGAGATCCCCTGAAGCCGAGAATCATGTTTTGGCGTTAGTGTCTGTCTGTATGTCCGTTCGTAAACACCATAACTCCCGAAAAATGAACGTATCAAGTCGATCTTTCGTACAATTGTCAATGGGTCCAAAAGGAAGGAGGAGTTCGTTAACCAGCTATTTTGGATAAAAACTCGAAAAGTGAGAGCATTTTAAAAACTTTTGAGACCCTTCTCTTTCGAAATTTTACAATTATATGCATGGTTCTTTGTAGTATTTAGAAATCCGAACAATTCATCCTCACGACTTTTTTCGATAAAAAAAATTTCCAGAGTTATAGCATTCCCAAAATTCAGAAATACAATCGAAAATGGAGATTCCATGCGAAATAACGCATGATATGGAAAAAAGTCCAGTGAAGAAAAACGTTGCTTTTTCAGTGCTTTACAAAATATTCGTAACAGCTTTCCGAATTCGAACAAAAATTGCAAATTCGAACCTTTACTGTACACAAAATAATCCAAAGTTTCAAGACGTTCTCATCATATATGATTGAGAAATCTTGAATTTAAACGGATCTCCCATAAAAGATTTGTTTACCCATTTTTTTACCCATAGAAGATGCTATGAAAAAATAAAAATTACCTATTTGATACCATGCGAAGTAAGATACATGAAAACGTAAAGCAGATAAGTTGTAGCTTTTTAACAGACCCACAAAATGCCCTGGAAACTATATCATGCTTTCAATATCAGGCTTTCCAAAAAACCTAAAAATTTCTCTTAAGCATTTTTTGGCAGGACTCGTGGTTTTGTTTTTAACTATCAAAACTTCTATGAGAACGAAATATCCCATTTTTAACCCAACAACGTTAGGTTTGCAAAAATACTACATATAGAGGTACATATTATCTGCCAATTATTATTCAATAGGATTTGTTATTTTAGTTTCAACCATAGAAAATTTGATGAAAAAGAAAAATGTTCGTTGGATATCGAGCGCGAAGCACGAGTATCCCAATAAGAATATGTACCTTAAAGCCCATAGAGCTTTGAGAATACGCCCGCGAAGCGGACAGATTTTTCTAGTTATCAGGTTCGTGACCTCAATAATATTTAATATCAGTAAGTATCATAAGTATCGTAAGCAATCTTTTTTCTATTTTCAACAACAAATCGTTATAAAAAGACAATTTTTCCATACTTAAGCTAGTCCCAAAAATAAAATAAAAATTCACCACAACCATGCACTTGAGGGATTTCAAATATTTCTACACAAATCTTCTACCTAAATTATTTTTGATGTAAAAAATATTGTTTGTATATGTTTTATGAACAATATTCCCCAATATCGCTAAAGAAACATAGAAATTGTTAAAAAAAGTAGGAAAACAAGTTTTAACTCCTGATTAATGAAACTCTTGTACATTTTTCTATCTAACAAGTCTATACAAATTTTATTCGAGTGAACTATGAAACCTTCATTGGTTTCCGAGTTATCACTCAACTTGATTCTGCCGTGAAGAACAGAATTTCGGAGCAACAAGCCCTTGAGATTTCATGAGAAGTTTAGGACGTCCTCACAAAAAATAAGAAAATAAAATTTCAGCCATCAAGTTGTTCTATCAAACGTCCTTTTTTCGGCTAATTTGAATTCACTACTGAAGATAAATCGTTAAATAATAACTCATGTGTTAATAGGATAATGTATGCGAAATACATTCGGGTAAGTATTGTGGTGAGCAGCGAACGTAAGTATGTTCTTCCGGCGCTGCATTAAGAATTGCGATACTTCTAAAGAAAAAAATTTATTCTCGGAACGTTCAAGAAAATTTCATAGTAGTCGTAGCAAAAACATACCTATGTATTCTCACCGTTTATTTAAATATATTACAAGTTTAAATATTTAAGATAGATCTGCTAAAGTCAATCTTCTTTGCTCAAACATGCGGCGAGAATACTCGTGTACGCTCACTCATGGCTGTTGGTGTTGAAACACGTATGCCGACTTACTTAATTATGCAAAAGAAGTTTTGATGAATTTCTTTTGAATGACGAATCTCATACAAAAAAACGTCAGTCACATACGGCATTGCTCATTACGGTGAATAAGGACGCTTAGCGTAAAAAGGATGTAAGTAGATATTTTCAATTACGGAAAGGTATTATTTCATGTTACGATTCTTGCATATAATAAACTAAATTTCATATTTTGGACAAAATTCGCAAATGTACACGCCTAAAATTTTATTTTCTCCAATCTTATTGAAACTCTACTAATATGAAGTGTTAGTGGACCTCTTTGAATTCTGTGAAGGCGGTCAGTCTTCTATAACGGGTTGCTGAATACAGGGGCCTATTTTTTCAACATTTTACCTTACCCGCTCACGTTCAATGATCCATAACTTCTGCAGTTGTCCGATTTGATTTGTATATGAGAATTTTGGAATAAAGATGACTATTTTACATGAAAGGGATAATTTGACCATGATTTTTCAATTTTGAACCTTTATTTTACGTTTTTCTCTAAGTTCAACCCTATTTACATAATATACCGACAAAATAGCTCACGTATCATTCAATACTATTGTATAAATCAGATTTTATCAAATGATAGTTTAATAGGTATCTAGTACGTGGGCGGTTGATCGCAGATTTTTTTACATACTGGCACACCGACATAGTACAATTTTCTAACAGAAGAACATTACTTTGACATAATTAAACGTACAAAGGGCATTCGTGACCGTTCTTGTGATCCTTTTCGAAAGGATGATCACAACAAGCGCTCATTTGATTTGAGCAAAATATTTCCTAATTTCCAAGAAAAGTACCCCAACATATTGATTCATGTAAAAGAATGTGGATCATGTAGAAAGAAAATGGTTGCTCTTTCCCTGTATTATGTGCACGACCCCTAAAGTGTGTGGTGACGGATCATCTTCCTCCGACGATCTTATAAATGGTCAAATTTTTCCTCCTCCTTCAACACCAACACAGAAAAAACAAAGAGTGAATAGCGATTCAGTTTCAGGTAAAAATCCCAGGGTAATCTTGACATGCAAAACATGAAGATAAGTAAGGGTGAAATAAAAAATTAAACATCTTTCATTTTCCCCTTGCCGATCTTCATTTTTTTTGCATGCCGAGATTACCCCAAATTTCTACCTGAATCACTTCTATCCTACGTTTTTCTGGTGAAAGTCTGAGGAAACGAAAGGAGAGTGTGACAATGAAAGGCATAAATCAGCAATACAGGTGCTTGATTGAATTAGAAAGAAATTTAACAATTCTTCCACATCCTGATAAAGGTATAAGTTTAGAATTAGTACTGTAAATACGGGAAAAGGTCAATACTCTGAATTCATGAGTAATTCTGAATTTATAAATACGTTCCAGCCTGCTACCAATAGTAATTTACGTAGGCGTGTGGAACCCCTAATCCCTTCCATCATAATTTTTACCTAGGATAATTTTGAAGGGAAAAGATCCAGCTTTCTTTTAAGATAATTTTCCGGAAAATGAAAAGGGTCGAACTTGGAGAAAAAATATAAAAAGATTTGGAATTAAAAAGTCAAGGTCAAATCATTTCTTCAATGTAAGATAGTCATTTTTATTGCAAAGATCATGGAAAACACATTCTAAAACACTGGTTTAAAAATAAAATCGGACAACTGTTGTAGAAGCTATGGATTATTGAACATGGGCGGGTAGGGTAGAACGTTAAAAATAGGCCTCCATATTTCGGCAACCCCTTATACTAGACCGACCACGTCCACATAATTAAAAGAGGTCCACTAACACCACATGTTTGCAGAGTTTCAATAAGATTCGAGACAAAAAAATTTTAGGCAGGTACAATTGGTAAATTTCGCCCCCTTTGCAATACATTTGCAGCATCACTGTAATTATAAATGATCTGTTACAGAAATTGACTATATTGTACTTATTCTGCTTTACACCATGCATCCTCATTGCAATATAGTGAGGGATCTCAAATCCAATATAAATTCATGATCAAGATAAAAATTAACTATTTTTAAATTTTCATATAGATTTATCACAATACAGTAAACAGTTTTCTACGCTGGAATATTTCCAATGAGAGAATGAGCGTAAATGAGCTGCACCGTATATACTAATCGCATTTATTGTATTCTTCTTGAAAATTAGTTAAAAAATGTGTAAAAAAGGTAAGGAGTAAAGGAGGCACAGAATAAAGTCTCGAAAAAACTGTAAAAAGTAACATCTTCTCGAGGGATATTCTTACATTCTAAGTAATTGCGATGTGTGCATAGACTTTAAAAAAAATAACAAATTACATACAGAAAAAAAGTATTTGACAAATGACGTTTGAATGAACGAACGATAATAAACGTTATCGCTGAATTTCTTAATTATTTTTGCGATAAAACTACTATTATAGAATATAGTACCTGGCACAGGAACATGACTTTTCAGTCATTGACATCACAACGTAACAAGGACTACAAGCTGCCGCACGTCACTCGCACTTAACGAACACTTAATCACACGTTTATTACACACGATTCATCGAGTAAGTGACAGCAGCTAGATACTTGGTCCTGAGTATTTCTGCATCATCAATTGATTCTTTTGACTTTACATTGTTCTTATTGCTTTCATAAATCGGCTTTGGACATTTGTTGATTGACGATCGCTTAGTAAGATTAGTTATTGCACTTTCCTTTCTAAACCGATCATGATACACTTGGAGACATCATCGCGACCACAGGCGCACGGATTCTTAGAGACTCCAATTTACTAACATTAACACCTTCTATCATTGTTCAAGATTCATCCTTGAACCTCTGAAAGAATTAATTAATCTTAAACAAGAATCATCAAAACAAGCCAATGGCATGATTTGCGAAAGCCTCTGTTTTACCGACGCAATATCCAAGGGCCAGCATTGCAATTGGCCGTAAGAGTTCTGAGTACCTAAGCTTTTACAATCTACGCGTAGACAAACCCCGATGACATCAAACGGTACAGTCCTGTCACTTGGGGTTGGCCGGGGCTACGTCACACTAATTGCTGGATTAGATGGACCCGAGGGCGTTGAACCCACCTCACTTTTTATACATTGCCCTGTTAACTGATTTACGCTTAATGGGTTGTTAATATCGTGGGGATTAGTTCCAACAGGATTCCGATGTGGAGGCGCGGTCTGCGCTGAATTTGAATTCGACAGAGATGAAGAAGGCACCGGTGGTGTTAACGGACATGGACATGGACTTGCTAAGCTTGATGGAGATGGTAACACCAAAGATGGACTCGCCAGACTCGACAATCCAGATAAACCTCCAGGACTGCTCAGAGATTCATCCTCTTCCGGAGTACCTGCTTCTCCAACACTGCCCAAATTGTCCTCAGAATGATCGTCGTCTCCGTCACCATCGCCTTCACCATCGCCATCTCCTCCCTCCCCCATATATCTGATACATTTCTTCTTGCGTCTGCAAATAGAACAAAACAAGTCAATTATTATGTCAAAATTGTCTCAAACAAGGATTGCACGCACACCATCATCATAATCATCACGTTTCACTTCCTTCAATTTTTTCTATTTCCAAATTACTTTATATTCTCTTCATTCGAAGCTAGCACCCTATGATATAACTCAGGATGATGAATCTGAATTGTCATTTTCAATTTTACCTCCAGTTTCATTTGACAATACAGAAATAGGAATAAAAAAGTGATGTGTAGCCGGCGATAAAGGTAAGAAATAAGTAATTTGATCAATAGTTGCTAATTAATTCGTCTAAAATTACTAAAACATTAAGAAACTTGATGATGAATGCATCGAACAACCCACTCTTCAAGACTGGTTTGTAACATAAGCACATATCTGGAAGACCATGCGTTCACTCCAAGCAACAATTCCACGTAAGAACTCATATAATAGCAAAGCAAAACATACAAAAAGTCGGTAAATTTGGAAAGTTATCATTGATAATATTGATAAGATAAACACGAATTGATTCCCTATTGTTATCGTTACATAATACTTTTTCAAGACAGAAGACAGAAGTAGGTAGTGAAGTATCTGATAACAATATTTTCAAACTGTCTTCCACTCGAAGAATGTCATATTGATACTTTCAATACTTATCTAAATAACCGTTACTGATTTCCATTCCAGTTGAAAAAAATTGTATCAATTCGTTATAACTTAATTGTAACCTGCAAGGTTTAAGACGGTTTTGTTTATCAATTGCAATATTAAACACTTATTTATCTCATATGTTTTTTTATGCTAGCTCCAAAAAACTGCGTGTATCTGTGTTCAAACAATTTTACACGGAAGGTACTGAGTTCTTTCGTGCGATTTAGTCTATTATTATAATAATGAAATTCGCTGCAAATGCCATGCTCAAAAATGAAATACAAAACAAGCATCAATACTGTAAGGAATCAAAGCGAAAAGTGACTCTTAACTACGAAAATATACCACAGCAAGTATACAACGCTGAACACAACTGCTCCACTAGGAAACTTTCTACAAATCAGTTGACATAAAATAAGTTCTGAAAAACTAACTTATTTCAACAGTGACATTTTAAAAATCCGGCGCCGGATCGAACAAGATTCTGTCCTCTCATTCAATCTGGCGCTTGAACCTTATCTGGATCAGGCCTGACCTGTAATTGAGCTGCAGGAAGTTTTGAATATACTAGATTTTAGATGAACTGTTCCTATATTCATAACTACATGATAAGGACGAGAGTAAGAGGGTGGCTGACTAGACCTACTTCAAATTAGGTGAATTTCGTTACCCAGCTTGAAGTTAGAATTTTTCACGTGATGAAATTTAGGTGAAAATGACTCCGTAGAAATACATGTGGCAATCTAACTTGAAATCAACGTGGAAGTACACTTGAGAGTATATTTACTACATCAATAACATGGAATTTTGGCGGAATTCGGTTGGTATTTTGAAACAGTACACAGTTAAAACTAACGTTTGGATTAAGCCTGGTATTTCACGTGAATGGTTGCAAAATATCACCTAAATTTCATGTGAAAAAACATGACCAACAATGTAATTCAAATAACATGTTCTTTTGAGCCGCCGTAAGTACCACATGAATTTCTCAATGGTTGACAAAAACAAGTTCTGAAATTTTCACTTGCGTGCTGCGATGGAAGATTCGGATGAAGGAATTTGCATTCAACAATGTTCAAATGTCAGTCAAAATGTGATTTTAAGAACCTGCTTTTCGCGTCTTTTGGAGCAGATTAGACCAAATTTTGATATTTTCTTCAACATAAGTGTCCATAAATCAGATATGTGTTGGGACTACTTTTCTTATAAGGCAATCTAAGTAGAGAGATAGCTGCGTAAGTCAGAATAACAGTAGCGCATTTCAGGAATTAAGTGTCTCCACGTGAAGAAATGCCATGTATCATTATTATTTACATATAGATAAAAAAGGTGGGTCCCAGACCACCACGAGAAACAGCTACTAAGTACTCAGCCAAAAACCGAGAAAATTGATTCAAATGTAATTGGTTTCGGAGAGAAGGTAAAGTACTGCAGAATTTTTTGAACAATTCGGAACGGTTTGGGTAAAACATTCTTCATAGCTGAACAAAAATTGTCAAAATAAAAGTAGCGTATTTTAGGAATCCAGTGTCTCCACGCGAAGAAATGCCATGTGTCAATAATATTTACATACAGATGAAAAAAATTGGTCAAACACCACCGTAGAGTCCCTCTGGAAGCGAGTGCCATTCAGAAAAATGACATGGGCTCCCAGTAAGATTACGGTACATTGAACCTATAACCACGCCTCACAAACTTGAGATGGGTGATCACAAAGTACGATGGACTGACAATGGAGGGCCGGCAAAGCCCTCATGTGTCTACAGGTCATGGGGCGAGCCAAGAATGACACTTCTCTGTATCCTCCTTACAAGTGCCTCGGCAGTTTCTGGCACACGTGCATGGTGCGGAAGTTCTAAACAACTGATGGCTTTGCAGCTCCCAGAGCACCGATGACATGGACAACCATTTCAACCAAATCTTCTGGATAGAGTCGTCCAGCTCCCTAATAAGGTCTCGATATCTCTCTTTTTTCCGTATCCTTGACTGTGATGTTGCTCTCGGCCGGAGCCAGGAATTCGATAAAAAACATGATGTCGGGCCTCGTGGGTTCAATAAGGACTACCAACACCATGATAGCGATAAAGCCAGTAATAAAGCACTCTTAGACTAAATTGCATCTTTGGAGGTAAGTCGTTCCCGTGAAAGTGGAACACCCGGACAGTATGTGCCATAGGTGCTCAGAATCCTCAGAAAAGAATCCTCTGCATCTTAGCTAAATCTAGATGATTTGAGGCAAGAAAATGTTAGCTCCAGCGACAAGGATTTGTCTCTTATAATTCCGTGAAAGTATCAGTGAATTTTTTTGTCATTGAGCTGTTTGAGAAGTTCTTTCCCTCTTCTTTCTATATATGTGCTTTTGGAAGTAAGGAATCAAGATAGAGTCTCTTCTGATGGTGAAATCCCGGCCAAGGGTATCAGCCGCCTTGTCCGCAGCTTTGTACATGAACCGACGAGTTGATATGCAAGCTCTTCTTCTAATGATATTACACGCAGTGATGTCAAGGGCCGGGAGCTCGTAGTTTATCGATGGAACCACAGTAAAACAAATACAGTGGAACCGGGATGGCAAGTATGTAAGTTACAGATATCTTGTTCAACGCCTTCTCAACTGATGTTGTATCCTAAATGCGGCTCTCAGGCACACCTAAAGGTCCGCGCGAACGTCAGCAAATTGTCCATGATGCAGATAAATCTTGGCACAGATGTACAATCTGAAGTTTATACCTATTTTTCGTGTGTCTCGCTACGCGATGGTCGGAGCATGCATTAGATGCTCTATTCCAAAAGCTGTGATCTTTAAGTCATCCATATAAAATATATGAATGACCTCATGCTGACGATAACCCGGTTGGCTGCAGAGGTACCCATGAGAATCGCACAGTGGGAAGTCACGCTGTTAGTTGTCACACAATGTTTTCCAGGAATGACAGTAAATCTGGTTTTCAGAAGGGACCTCAATCCTATGTGTGGATGAACCTTCAAGGTTTTCAACAGACAGATGATGAGTATGGGAAGTTGAGTCGAAAATTTTCTAGAAATAAATCCAGGTCATCCACAGATTGCGTTCGTAGAATGCAGCGTCTTGAAAGAAATTTGGTACAACAGCGGCACTTACAGGTAACTTCGTTGCGCCAAACTGTAGTACTGCAATACGCCTACTGTTTATGACAACTGTTCTCCCTGTCAGGGAACGCTGCGTTCCCGGTGTGGGGCAACTGTCATCTCAGAGACGGATGAATAACCTTATGGGACAGACGCGTTCCCGAAATGGGTGCTGCTGCTGCTGCTTTCATGCCTTGGTTGCGCTGTCCAACTACTATGAATGCAGCAGCTGTCAAAAAGCCCTGCCGTTTAACCAGACAAGAGTTAAGTGGAATAGTTGTTTATAATCTCTCCCTTCTACAGGTTCAAGAGTCTTTACAAAACCTTTCCTCTATTCCTTTACACGCCTCACCTATAACTCAGTGGTGAAAGGAATCTACAGTTTGAGATGGGTTCCAAACCACCAAGAGCAACAGCTACTTAGTACTCAGGAAATTCTCTTCTCCAGAGAAACCTGACTCACGATTTTTTGTGGACCGCCGGAGCTTTTCAGAGTACAAGGCGGGAATCGGACCTGCAATTATACGGAGTGGGTCCATAGCTCATGATTTAGCCACCAAGACCAACTGACCACTCTGATAACAGTTGAATGCTATTACTCTGCTTTGTGAGATCAATACATCGGGGAGTTTGAGCTGTTCACAAATGGCGCTTCGTGCACACGGGTACCTGATATTTCTTTTTTTCCTGGAAAACTCATTTAAAAAATATTTTCTAGTATAAAGCTATTCAAAAAATATGGAAAATGAAAAAAAAAAATACACTGCTCGGCCATAAGAGGATGGTTGAGTCGAGGTTCGACGATATAATATATTAAAAGTCATTGTCGTATGTTTTCTGATGATACGAGAAATCTCAAACAAAATCAGTAGAAGAAGGGGAGAGCAAGCGATCTCGAGTAACGGTTTCGTAAGCGTAGGCTTGAATTGAAAGAAACTACCATTTTATCATTTTTCTTGTTCATAAACCACTGATATAAAGAAAACCAATAACACGATATAGAACATTGTATTTGTACCTTCAATCCAACATGCTAAGAGGAAGGTTCATGGCACGATTTTTCAACACTTTCTTTGAAACGTGCGAGAGTATAGAATATAGAATAAGACGTATAGTAACTGACATTACTGGTTACTATCAATCGTGACCTTTAGGCACTAAAATGCAAATATATTGTATGTCACGACAACCGACAACATGGGCCATTTCAAGATATTACTTATATGTATTTCAAATCGTATACACTACAGCTTTCGTCTATGATAACGATATGCTTTTTGCATATTCTTGTCTTTGTCACTTTCCATGGATTCAAATTTTCTCCTCTTTCACATCATAGCACGATGCCATTTATGGACAAAACCCCATAGTATTCTGGAAAAACTTGGCTTCCTATTTCAGTTTCAAGAACATTTTTAATAGTTGTTACAATGTAATGAGAGCTTCACTCATCCTTTAATTTGAACCCAAAATTACTTGTCTACAAGAAAAAACCTATTATCATTATTAATAGTGCTAAAGAGCGTTTTTAATGCGGACTTGTAGGAATTGCATCGCGCATAAGGCTTAATATTTTCATCAATTTTTTTGCAAACGTACTTTATTATTCTTTTTTTATGTTCAGAGTTATTTTGAGTGATACATTTTCTATTTTATTTAATAACAGATAAAGTACAATTGTAATGCTTCTGGTATAACGCAAAACAAATGATAATAGCAGGCTCACTCTGTCACTGATTCATCTGACTGCCACTGCGTGTCTCATTGTAGGTCCGTTTCTATTCAGCGACCTGGCTATTGTAATTTGGTTTTTCTTGTGTCATGGGTATTACGAGACCAAAAAAAAGCTCGGTTCAAGAAAAGATGATACTCTTTAAATGACGCATACAAAAGATTAGACTAAAATATTAAGATGTTTAGACGTAGATAAAAACCCCGCCCAAGCTCCACTTAAATTATGACCCTCAATGTATTACTTTTTGCCTTGAGAATACGAGTCTGTATGAAGCTCGCATTGTTTCTCAATTCTTCGTAAATACTTATATTTTATCGTTGAATGCACCACGCGAGACAACTTGCTCACAAATTTTCCAATGACATTCGAGATAAAAATCGTTTATAAAGGATCCCGCAACTGTTCCTTGTAAGAATTCCTTTACCAGAGATAGGT
>WSXT02051537.1:0-12950 GCA_011762715.2 Neuroterus valhalla
ATCCCGGGGCCGAAAAATGTCTTCGAGTTATCGAAAATTCGACTTATAGAGGTTCGAGTTATCGAGGTTCCACTGTATATATATAAAAGAATATTCCTTAAATATCTCGTGGATTTTCTGTTGGTGGAATTTTCGATCAAAAGGATCATTTGGAGGGAACAATTGGAATCGTGATATAGAAAAAGTTTCACTGTAATTTTCAATTTGTTATCCCGAATAATTACGATTCTGATATCTCTTCCGCAATTCAAAAAACTGTGAATGATGTGCACAGTGCAGTGCATCAGCATTCATTTCCATACAGTCCTTTAAAACACACCCCTTACTGAAAATTTTCATGTCGATTCTACTTTCAAACTTCTCACATCAATCCATTATTCTCGAGTAGTACAACGAGGCCGGAACCAAACGAGTTACTCTTGCTCAGAGAGAGATTTGGCCTTATGGTATAAGAAATAATAATAATAACCTTTCCGATGGTTTTATCGCGTTTTCTTCGCAGTAGAGCTTGAGCTTTCCTCTAATGACTCCGATGGCTATATTTGCCGTAGCATTGCTACTGACAGGGTTTCTCATGCCAGACAGACAAAAAAAAGACGAAAGACGATGAGAATAACCCAAATGAATAAATGATAAAGGGATAGAATAAAGAATGACGGACCCAATCATGATGGAGAGTCTTTCAAAGGCATTGGAATGCTTGTCGCTTCCTGAGGATCATCGAGGTGCCTCTGGAGTCACCACTGGGCGCCACAGCTCGTTTGACGGTGGTCATCATGAGCTACGTGATGGTCAGCGAGACCTCGACAATCGATAATCTGGCCAGCGATGGCATCTGCGGAACGCGGAAAAAGAAGAACATTGACTTTCCCTGTTGAGAATGCTTTGGCTAGCTCAAGCTATTTGCAGTCAACCACCTCATCAGGAATACCATGGGAGGGCATCATATGGACAACCAAAATGATTGAGGAATTGGTGCGTCTCTATTACTGAAGCGCGAAAAGGGCTTAAACTTGAGAACGAAGTTCGCGGAGAAGTGGCTCCATATAAAGAGAGCTTAAGTAGAGGATCTCATCAGAAAGGTCACGGACATCCGCAATAATCTTCTGATTTCAGGAGACCAAGCAATAGACATTAGACGAGAGATGGATGTTGCGGGAGAAAATGTCAACAATAAACATTAGTTTGATGAAGCTGTGCAAGATCAACCGGGACTGATGAAGCAATACAACGCCATCACGTTCTTGATGTTCATGCACAACCTCTACATGTTCCATTACCACCGCATATTCCAAAAGCAGACAGCCCGATCGAACCAGAGGCTGCAAGGGAGATTCAACGACCAAGAAGGCGATTGAAATGGATTATTCATATGAATAGAGATGTGACGCGCCTCTTTTTTGTGGCACAGAGTCGTGGGCAGAGTGTGAGAAGAAACAACATCATCTCTTCCTATTTGAATACCCGCATCTTGCCACGAAGATGAAGGAACAGTATCAACCAGACCAGGAATGCCTAATATCTGTTTACAGATTGCTCTCAGAAGTTGTGATAGCTACCATCAAAATGGAGGCAGATCAGCAGCATCTAAATGATGAAATGATGTTGTAAGAACGTTAAGTCGTAGAACTAGGCCTATCGGTACAGTCTTTACCCCAAAGTGAGAACAAGATCTCTTATGGTAAATCAGGTTGGATTTGCATGTGAGCGAAGTAGGGAGCAAATTGGGTCGACTGGCCCAATATAAGTAAGGAAATAGAAACAGAAAGCTAATACAAAATGTTAACAATATCATCTACCCTCAGAACATCGGACACTGGCACCTGCATTATCAGATGAGATAATAGATTTTCATTGGCAGAGAATTGGTGTTCTTACTGTAGACTGCGTCAGTACAATAAGAGCAATGCGAGGAGGCAGCAGAATCGAAACTTCCAGGAATATGGATGGAGGTTCTATCTTGAACTGAATACGGAGCATAAAATGCAGCTCAACACCGAAGTTCCACATTTGGGAGATAATGCCGTCTACTGCTCAGGTGTTTAGAGAAATTCAACGGGAACAATTATGACGTAGCAAGGTTCCAACTAGAAAAGTAAAGGGCAGGCGAAAACCCTGTAATAGAGCTTACCATCATTACAGACTCGGACGTTCCAGCGGTTTTGGAAAGATCTAGTAATTAGGAAGCTCCAGGTCCGGACATGTTGCACACCTTTTAGAACAAATACCTCAAAAGTGTGCACACTACGTTGGCGGAGAGTTTCCACAAGTTAATTGAACATCCTGATCTAATGCCGAATTTTATGCTCAAAGGAATCACGTATATGTTGCCCAAAAAATTAGACGCTCCAAACTCATCTGAATTTCGACCCATCGCCTATCTTCCAACGATTGATGAGTGCCTCACAGTGGTCATCGCAGATAAGGTTTACCAGCACTGCGATAAAAATAACATCCTAATCGAAAAACATAAAGGATGTTGCAGTAACTCGCGGGGCAGCAAGGATCTAGTTACCATTGACGCTGTGGCCATGACGCAAGCTAGAAAAGATCAGAGAAACTTCCACAAGGCTTACATTCACTACAAGCAAGCATTTCTTTCGGAAGCACATGACTATTTGTTTGAGGTTTTCAAAATTCACAAGATCTGCCCACGCATCATTGACCTCCCAGGTCGTGCGATGATGCATTGGGAAACAAAAACCAAGTACTTCGATCATAGACTATTGAGGGCAACTAGACCAATTCGCATCACGACCGATTCCTTTAAAGGAGACTCCTCTAATACATTATGGGTCTGTTTAGCAATAAATTCATTAGGCCAAAGACTAAATAGCATCTCTCATAGATTCAGAATACATGGTGATAAGGATGGTCATATACTGACCCATATTCTGTACAAGGAAGACCTTAAGTTGTACGCTAGTTCAAACCAGAAAATGCAGCAAGTGATTAATGTCACTAGACAGTTTTCAAATGACATCCACGTGGACTTTGGACTAGATAAATGAATAACAGTGCATTTTAATCAAGGAGAATAGGAAACCGAAAAATGGAGGAACGAAAATGAGAACCGTATAGAGGCAATGGTTGATGTTGAGTCATAAAGTGTTTACATCATACGATAGTTAAGAAGAGCCTTATAACTGTTTTCACCACAAGACGCAGATTGGTTCTTGAGAGTTCTGTCAACTCTTCCACAAAATCAGGGCTATCAACTCCTATGCTATTGCCGTTCTCACGCATCCTTTAAGGCTCTATTATGGTCAAGCACCGACCCTAATAGTCAAGCAGCTCTGTGTATCACAAGCTACACAGTTGCGAGACTGCTTTATCAGCAAATGAGATTTTGCGCTCTACAATACCATCTGTGGAGCAGATCTCGATTATACGCCCTTAAATTTTTCCTCAGCGGAATTCTTGAATATTAGGACAGAAACGAAAGAGGAACTGGAAACGCAATGGAGACAAGCAGCTATCCACGGCGAGCACCCTAAAACGTTAGATCAATATAAAGTAGAAAAAGAAGCATTCAATATTTTCCTGAAAAAGGGCGTCTTCTTTCTGGAAACGGAAGGATTCGTGATAGCGATCCAGGACAAGGTGTTCGGCACCAGAAATTATAGGTGCCGATTGCGTGGAGATACAAACGAATCCATCGAACAGTGTACAGATACAGACAAAATTATGTAGCGGGCATCATACATCAAGAACTTGCCCTAAATAAAGGACTCTTAACAGAATGGATGCCTTCCTACAGACACATTCCAGTTTTCGTTTTGGAGAACGAAGATTACATTTTATATTAGGATGCAACTATCCAGACAGATTATTATATCCTAGCCAACCCACCAGTCATCCTGGTTCATGAGAAAGACAGCGGGAAAGTCTCTATCATCGACATTGCTTGCCCACCGACCAAGATCCATAAGTAATGTGAGCTGAGGCATGTAGTAAAGACGATATGGAGCAATGTGAAACATGCATTCTTTCATATTATCGTGGTATTGGCTGCAGGCAATGTACACGCAAGATGCACGGAACATCTCGAACGTCTAGGAGTCAGTAAGGTACTGGCAGCGGCTCAAAAAGCGGTTTTATTGAACACCTGTGGCATTGTAACGAAGTTCCTCGACCATCAGGAAAGTTGCGACTAAAAGCTTATGGAATAACAGCTGGTAACTCTGAGAAAGTATCCAGAGGTGATGCAAGTTACCTCCAACAAACTCTGCTGCTGAGTAATGAAAGCACCATTACATAACAAAATTTGAAACACACCTATACCTTGATATTGTATCCTCCAAAAGATATGCGCAACGAATCCCGATCTTTGTTTTTGAACTTTTAATATCTTGATGTCATAAGGCACTTGACTTAGTCCGTGTATAGTGATTACACACCGGCTTACATAACCCGAGATCAATTTTTGACGAAAAATAATAATATTATTATTAATAATAAAAGTAATAATAAATCATGACTGGACGAAGTTTTGATAATCTTGAAAATTGAGCTTTCATGTTACAAATTGCAAAATATGGAATACCAAATTCTTTTTAAAGAATAAATTGTCGAATGATTCCAAAATTCAAACTTTTTCATGATAAAAAGGTTGTTGTCATATTCTTGCTGCATTTTTCTTCATGATGCTGCTCATTGACTTTCTTTTTTTGATTCAGGAGGAAAAATCAAGTTATTTGAAAATATTCCGAAAATTTTTGCCTTTTTGCCTTTTTCTATGTAGATTTCGAAATCTGTAGAAAACGCTTTCTTCTCTCGATTTCTCACTGAAAATCCATAATTAATTTAGAATTGAACATATCATTAATAGCACTGCTTGAATAAAAAAAATGATGAAAAAATGTAAGTCTTAATAAAGTACACAATTGTTCGAAATTTTCAACTTTCCCCAGACAATGAGAAGACTTTAATGTTGTGAAAGATTCAAATATTGGCAGATGCTAAAAAAATTATTTGCAGACCAAATCGATTTCATCCAACTCCGTTTACGTGAGAAATAAACTTTCGAGTGTGCGGTGCTTACACCTGCTTAAAATATAATCCGAATTCTTGGACGAAAATTTATCTGCAATTTATAGAAATAGATCTTTTGAAGATTTGAGAATAGATTGTGGCTAGCTGTCTAGATCATCAGGATAAATTTGAATTTTTTGTGATGATATCGAGCCATTTAGGGTACTATTATTCGATAAGTATCAGTGATATTTAGTTAAAATTTTTCCATGTATAAAGAAGATCAACTTCAAAATCATAAAAACTCTTAAGAAATCACGATAGTTAAGAAAGATTGAGGGAATGTTATCTCAGCATGTGCATTCAGGAATGAAGCACATAAGATGAATAACATCATGATGTAGAATTGGTTCGCTTTTTACACGCTCGTCACCAATAAAAAGGAATAAACAGGGTTTTCGCAATTGTAACCATTGTAGATTGTCAGTAATCAAGATTCGAAGAATTCTGTAGCATAATTCTCTTATTTTTACAATTTATATTTTCCATAACAAAAAATTTTCTTACGCGCTTGATTCGTGAGTAATAAAATGTAAATTTATGTGTGTAGGTATGAGCCCAAATGGTCCGATGTAATATTATATGAATAAATACGATTACATCCGTTATTTGACAATCACTTCTCACTATGCAACAATCATTCACAGAGTTTGGATTTTCAGAACCTTGAGATTATTCCCATTTATTTCAGAAGACCAGACCCTGAGGATTTCTTTTCTTATGATTGCCGCACCCTGTGAATCTTTCTTGAAACGTACATTTCCGAACAGGATTGTATGTCTTCTCTGTTTTTATTTTGTTCCTTCTTCAAGCCTATTAACAGTTTAAAATCCCTCCTTGTTCTGGGAATAAAAAATTTGTCATTACTTAGGAATATTGCTTGGCTACCTAAGTCGTATTCAGCCAACCAGCAATCCTTTCTTCCATAAGAGTCCATGTGCAGCAAAGGACAGTCAGAACTCCTGCTTGTAAGACGTTGACATGTTTCTGAGTATGATTTCTATTCCCCTTCTTCTTGCAATGTCTTCGATTCCAACTCCATTTAAACGTCGTTGTTTCGAGTCATCGGTATACCCAATTCGTCCCAGGAGACGAGAGTTACCATTTGCCTTCTACACATCTTCTTTTGTGACAATGACTGATGAAATCCTGTTAGAATTGGATCGTAGGTCTTCCCAGAGCATTTATTGTATTGACGCCGTGGGCGCAGTCCTCATTCCTCCGGGCATACCTTTAATGCTATTTTTTGATGAATTCCTAGTCTATGCTACATCGTTCTAAGAATTGACCGTGGTTTCAAGACAAACGATTAGAGCTTTGATGTAGGCCCCTATGCCTCGCCTAGACATACGCTCCAGGTGAGACCATATTCAAGCAAGTGGATAAAGGAGCTGGGATATTTTCTCAGATACATGGACGATTACCTCTGCCTTAGCTGAAAGCAGATTCTACATCTGAAGAATTCTACATGTTATTTTTCCTTGTCAAAGCTGCTGCTTCAATTTCGCAACAACAGCATGAAGCGCGGTTTCCACAAAGCAGCTCGCCCAAAAGACGTTTCTGTCCCTGTTTGAAAAAGTGAGATTGAGAGCACTGCGTCCCTGATATGTCTCTTGTACCTTGGTAAAGACCCAAAGAAAGGTCGAAGCGTCGGTTTATTTCCAGTTTCCCCAACTAGATAAACACATATATTACCAAGAACTCAAGCGCCCGACTCGACTCTACAGCCCGAAAACCAGACCTGACCCAAAACTAAAATTTCATCTTGCCTTGGTTTGGAAATGCAGCAGTGGAGGTAGTTTTGCACAATATTAAGTACTCTTCTTCTTCTTTTTGTATACTGAAAACACGTGAAATGCCAAATTCATGAAAAATAGTTTAATATCAATTTTACTATTAGAAAAATAGGATCATTCGCAGATTCTAACTCACTCGAAACATAATCAGCAGAAGAGAAATTATATCCCAGCACAAGGACAAAAAACTGAAAATTCCTGCACTGCGCTTCATGATGCAGAAGGCAAAGCCAAGGACAGCATAGGAGCAGTCCGAGCCTTCAACTAATGGCATTCTTGTTGAGTGAATTGATTGAGAATCGCCTACGCTAGCCAGAGCATCCTAAAGAGGCACAGTTAATGATGCGTCGTTTTGGGATTGTCGCAGATGTTTTTTCCTATTATTCGCAGGTCCTTTCGTTTCTGAAAGTCACATTTCCCTCCCGTTTTCTGTTTGACATGCTTCACCCCATCAGTAGCAACGGTACTGATAAAAGAGCCGTCAAAGTCATTAGGAGAATGCCCCAGCTTTTTCACGACGGAAACAAGGAAATCCCCTTCGTGTAGATCTTCATTTTTGATGTTTACTCCATGAAAATATGAGGAAACTCATTACAATCTTAACATGAGGGTACATGGGCCAGTCTCGGTTTATATTATCAGTTTGGTGTGCATCCTTGTACGGAAATGAAGTGAACTAACCAGAGAAGTATACCCTCATTTGATACATTTTGCAGCCGGCTTTTAAAGTTATTCATATACAGAGTGAGTTGCAGGTAAGTGCATTATGGGAGCGACCAATAGTTGAAGGCCTAATCTGAGTCACCAGAACCTCAGTGAAAGTACCTAGGATGATTCTTAGATTACCGATTTAGGAATGGAACCCTGGACTTCTTACAGGTAGTCCATGCGCTAAACCACCTAAGTGATCGATGCTCTCGGAAAAAAGGTGAAAAGAAAATGCTCCCTACTGCTGCTATGGTTCAGGAAAATTATTATTTTTCCATCATGACAGAACAACATCGCGTTATTTGTCAAGGACCAGGGCAATACATTGAATTCTGTTCTACGTAGCATATCTTTTACTTTTAAATCTCCTGCAGCAGTTCACGTTCTACACAAGGATGTGTAGAATTTTCGGCGATGAAGTTTCAATAGGCAGAATGCAAGGTGTATAATGTAGTTTTGCGTTCACACTTTGATGGCTTGATTTTTAATCATACTTAATCCAAATTTGTTAATTTTTGAAGGTTTCAAATTCAACTCGCAGTAAGAATAAGCAGAAGATTTTCACTCCTCTGGATTTGGAATTCTTGTCTGTGACCTTTTTAATTATTACTATTATGTATCAAACTCCTGAAAATAATGTGACGACCACCGTGAATGCAAAAATTTTTCTACATGTTTACAATAACCCCTCTATCATGTGTATTGATGGTTAGTTTTATCATTCCTACACTGATCCGAAAAAAACATGTTGAGATTTCGAAATCGCGAATTGATGCTGAACTCAATGAGAGATAAATTATGCGTTCCAAGGTTTTAGTAATATCAATCATATCAGCAGAGTAATTGAATTTCGTGAGGACAAAAATTGTACAAGAGTATAGTTTATAACTAATAAGTCTAGTTGAGTAGATTCTGTACATAATGGATGAATAATTCAAAATGAAATTCCGCCTCGAATAGAATCGACACTTTCGTTGTCAAAAGGTTTTGCCCGAGAAAAGTTCAGACAATAGGAAAAGTCTGGCTGTTAGCAATTCCAGAGGGGCAAATTTTTTGAAGAGAAAGAAATGACGAGGTGCAATGTGCGCAAGAACATTAGGGTAAATGTACGTCAAGCGAAGAGAATCACCATTTGCCTTCTACACATCCTTGTTTAAGACATTGACTGATAAAGCCCTGGTAAAATTGAAGCGTAGTTCTTCGCAGAGCATGTATTCTATCGCCGCTATTGGCGTAGTCCTTATTGCTTCCTTTACGCATTTGAAGGATATTGCTTGTTAATTCCCAGTCTGTCCCATATCGTTATCAGTATTTCTTATGGTTTCAAGAGTAATGATTATAGCCAGACTGTCTTGTATGCCCCCATGCCTAGTCTAGACACACGCTTCAATTGTGAGTATATGCAAGCGAGAGACTAGTGTAGCTAGGATATTATCTTAGACCATCTTAGACCATCTATGTATTTGGGTTATTAACCTTTGCTATGATTCGAATCATCAGCACATCCTTAGGTATAATAATCCTTCTTATCCATTTCGTGTGAAAAGCCTTCGACTGCAATGCAAAACGAGAGCGCGACAGAAAACGCCACTTTCAAACTTTCTGGCTAGCTTGGCACGCCGCTCCTCAAGGCCTAGCAGCAGATAACTTCTGAAAAGATTTGGCTGAAGAAATTAGGAGCACTGCGTCCCTGATATGTCTCTTGAACCGCTTTACTCATACTCACGAGATAAATGATGTCAGTAATTTTGGCCTTAAATATTTAATGGACTCTACGGTCCTTCTGAGTGGATGGCCTTCCAAGTCGGTATGCGTTTGCTAAAAACCTAGGGAAAAGAATCTCATAAGTTGTCTCAGTGTTCATCTTCTATCTTTTTGAAAGTCAGCAATTCCAAGACTTGGAGATATTTTGGAGATGATTGTTTTAATATTTTTCCTGTTACCTAAATGTAATTGGACTTGTAGGAAAGTATTCCTCATATGATGAGATCAGAGCGCTCCACACAACACCAATCGCGGTCTTCTGAGGTCATTTATGGTGTTATCGCTTGTGTGAAATTCATCGAACCCACTCTCGGGTTCCTAAGTTCTTCCATGCGTGGAGTCAGATCAAGAATCTCATCCGTTTTCTTGTTCAGTATAATGAAGTGACCAGAGTTCTCGGGTTTCAAGAGCAGCCTCGAAACCCGATCTGACCCGAAACTAAAAGTTTAATTTTCTTCGGTTTGAAAATGCAGCAGAGGAGGTAGTTTTGCATTATGTTAAGTACCCTTGTCATTTTTTTATACATTGGAAACACGTGCGATGCACTGCGATATACTGCGCGATATACAGGCTTTCCGGCCTGGTCAGGTTCTCAGTTTTTCGGATCAGTTCCCATTTTCGTGATTTCCTGCCAGTTTGCTTTTTCAATTTTTGGGAATGGGTCGGGTGTTCAAGTTCCTGGGTAGAGTTTTCGGACTTTCGGGTCGAGATTTGAATCTGGACCTGAACCAGATCTGACCTGACCCACAATAAACTCACTGTGACTCGTCAAGTTTGGATTTTTAAAATTTCCCGCACCCTTAGTCAAGCGTCTTGTGGAGAGGTTCAGGGGATCAGAACATTTTTCAGGGAGTCAGAAACATGAGATACCGAATTCCTGAAAAATGTCTTTAATATAAGTTTTTTCACTAAAAGTAGGATAATAATTTACAGAGTCTATCTTACTCCAAACAAAGTCGGTAGAAGGAATCGTATATTACTCCAGGGGCAGGAAGTTGAAAGTTCCTGCATTGCGTTTTATTATGCACAAGGCGAAAAAAAGGGCAACATGAGC
Source organism: Neuroterus valhalla (assembly GCA_011762715.2). Classification (NCBI taxonomy): domain Eukaryota; kingdom Metazoa; phylum Arthropoda; class Insecta; order Hymenoptera; family Cynipidae; genus Neuroterus; species Neuroterus valhalla. The sequence goes on from WSXT02051537.1 coordinate 10,357, forward strand.
GCAGTCAGGCCTTGTTATCATTGTTATCATGGAATACTGTTTCAAGAAAATTTTTCCCTATATTCGGCAACCAGGTTTATGATCATGAGCAACAGTCTGAATAATGAGTGTGGCAAGTAAGAGATGTGGACAATTTGAAAATATGTGCAAAATTTCCCACGATGGTGTTCAATAGGAGAAAAATCAGGTGTATGAAGTAGTTTTGGGTTAATCCTTCGACGATGTTCTTCTAGCAAGACGGTAGAATGTTTAAGAGGTGACATAAATTACCTCTAGATTAAAGAAAATCAGAGAACTAATCTCGTTTATCATGGTTATTATTCTTATCATCGTGAGGAAGGAGAAAATTTCTGGAGGAAATTGAGACAATGAAAACTACATGTGGATTGATTTGTCAACAATGATGTATCAAATATTTTATGTACTTTTGAATCACACGTGTTACACATTTGTCGAGTTTCGAAGGTTTCAAACGCAATTCGAAGTATTATTGAGCAAAAGAATCTTAATTTATATCCAACCCTTCCTAAAATATGCTTCTTATATTTCACGTTCAATTCTTTTTTGCTTTTGATCGGCAGGAATGTAGATCATTCTCAACTTTCATGGCCTTTGTAACGAAGAAAGGAAGACTAAAGATGGTGTACAAAGGCTAATTTTTAGTTTTTTGGACTGAAAAATCATGATTCTGGTGGAACTGACAAGAATGTAAAGATAATCATCAAAAAAAAGAAGGGGTACGATCAAAGTGAAAGAGAACACGATAATGCAGAATGATTTTGAAAGGAAAATGAGGAGTTATTTGAAGAATAGTTTCAGAAGACATTGAGAAGGAGTACTAGTAATAAGTTTTCCAGATTGAACAATTCTGTAAGTAAAATAGTATATGCCCCAGAAGAAGTGAGATATATAATGAATTACTCTTTTAATTAATTGAAATGACATCGATGTGGGTGTCGATGAATGCCTGCAACTCAGGAGATGGAAACGTCGAGACAAGTGCACTATGTAAATTTCCGTTTGGCCACGGCATCGACATGTGTAAGGAGTAGAAGGCTGGCAAATTGCCTCTATCATTTTCAGTTGCAATTCTGAAATTATGAATGCTTGAATTCAACACAGTAAATTCTTTAGCGTAAAACAGTGAGCGATACCCAAAATTTATCACAGCGTGCTTTGGACCATGATGCGCGATGTCATGACCATCTTTCGGATCCGGCGGTGTGAGAGTCGTTTCAAAATTAGCATGCAAAGTTTGCATATAAAAGTAAACATCCCTAGGTCTCGCTTGTCCATGTTGTAGCCAGATTGGAATGGAACCTCTGAATAGCTGGAGATTTCCCTGATAAATAGTGTCATCCAACAATATCACCATAAGGGTTCTTGGGGGGAAGGGATGTTTGAGTCCACCTGCACCTGGTTTTGTAACAAGGAAATTATGTTGTTAGAGTAAATTTACATTAGTACCCTTTTCCCCTCTCAAACATCCCATTCCCCTCGTTGACATGCGTAACGTAGCTGCTTGCTCTAACTAATTCAGTGTAACATAATTATGGAACTCCCACAAAAAGGTTCAATTTTCGCAAAAAAGCTGGGTTCTCTACTGAAAAATGGATGCTATTCCAAAATATGAATTTCCAATGAATGAATTGAGTTTTGACATCAATTCACAAGAAATGATGGGTTTTCAATCAGAAAAAGAATACCTGATTATCAATGTGCGCAGTTGACCATCAGCACAAAGTTCGAAATGAAGATGGCTCGAACCTGATGACGCTGAAGTTAGCTATACATATAGATTTGAAGTATCTGACAATGATTAGAAAAGGACTATTTGAATTCGTCTCAGCGATATCTCTTAGAATATTTATAGAAATATACAAAAAATATTTTTTCAAACAAATTGTTTGTGATTGAATATTTGACTATTGTCATGAAAAAATGCATTAGTCCAAGGACAATTTCGATGAAATGCCTAGTGACGTTGTGACGAGAGATTAAAACATCATCACCATCACTTACCAAACATTTGCAGTAGATAATTATTTGATAGAGTACGACCAACGGCCATGCCGCGCTTGAAGAACCAGTTCCCGACCGATCACTGAAGTTAAGCAAAGTTCGGCACGGTTAGTACCTGCATGGGTAACTTTTCATGAACACCACGTGCTGTTGGCATGTTGTCGGGAGACCGTGTCCTCCCGTGCATCCAACTGAACCAACTATAACTCTTTACGACTAACGCTTACCCCGCAAGGGATCATGGCTTAATGGTTTGAAAAAAAGTATTCTCTTCATCCTCTCCACTCAAACTACGTACTATAAACGCCGTGCAAATTAATCCGAAATTCTCAAGAAGCCTTCTTCGGGAAGTAGGGGTAAAAATAAAATTTGTTTGTTTTCTGGAAAATTACATTGCTCATAATTTTAAGGATAAGGTGTCGTCCATAAATTACGTGGCGCGAATTCCTAGCTTTTTATACCCCGCCGTCTCCCTGCATGACGAACTCGTGACGCTAGCTCAGGCACCTCCGCAGAGCTCCGCCCTCGGGTCTGTTTTCCGCCCGCTTCCTCCTCCGTGACTTATCTCTATT
>WSXT02051548.1:0-11618 GCA_011762715.2 Neuroterus valhalla
AGGGTTTTTTATATGTTTATGTGAACTATTAAATCAGCCCGTTTTCGAAAGTCAACTCAAATGACATTACACGAGTTACCCTTGTTAGCGTATAAACCATATCAGTTCTCCTTTCAGGTAAACATAATTGAACATGAACGCTTTCGCTTCAAATTTTTAAAAACGTTTAATTGTAAATCCTAATAATTCAATTACAATGAAGCAGAGTGGTGTCAGGTTAGGGAAACCTAGAACATGAAGGAAAAGTCAGGGATGAAAAATGACCTAATTCAGGAAATTTGTATGAGGCGAACAACTTGAAATGAAGAGAAAGCGATGAAAGAGTGATGAATCCACTTCAGTAAACTTCTCAATATTCAAGGATATGTTGTACTTAGCTTAGAATCCATTGATAAAAATTGAGTTTGATATTGTCCAATATAAGCAGTCCGACAATAAAAGGCAAAAATCAGTTAGAAATTTGTATACGGTCTTGAAGTTATTATTATATTGTTGTTATATTTTCAAATGAAAAATAGAATTGTAGAGTTTTGTAAAATTATATATTAGAGGAGAAATATTAAAAATTATTACTGAGTTTTGAAAAGTGTTTATATATATTTCAAAAATTTACTTTTTTATGTTATAAATCTATGATTGAAAATTCAATTTTCTTCAATAAATTTTATTTTATGCGTAGGCGTAGAAACCCAGAATAATAATTTTTTTGATGAACGATCTTCCAACAATAAAGAAACAATTTAATGTCTCGGTTTGGTCTAAAAATTAAATCACGTTTTCATTGCTTACTGCAGAAATAACTATTAGGGATACTGTGAACTGTTAATTTGAATTTGGTTTATTCCATGCATTTATAATTCTGGATTTAAAATTTTTAATCAGATTCTGATCCCCAGAAATCATGGTTAGGAAAAATGAAAAATTGTCCAGGGAAAGGTTAGGGAATTTTATAAATTTAGTTTTAGGGCTACTCCAAATTAGGTTCATAAAAATTGAATTTGATGCCTTCAAGATCGGCTGATGATCTGCTGATGTTAAGTTCAAATTCTCAAAACTACTATGATTCCAAAAATGAAATTAGGTAGAACAATAATCAATTAGAATATGTTGAGATTCTACCACGCATGATATCCTTGAAATTAAAATTTCTTCCACATAAATGCTTCGAAATATGGATTGTTTTCAAATCACAGTAACTCAAAAAATTAGAAGAGTTGTGCTCAACTAGATTTTGAGCTTGAACTTCCATCAATTTACATTTCAAAAATACAGTGCGGCTATTTCCTCCGTCAACGGGGTGGCAGCAAGCAGTGATTAAGAATAACGAGAAGAAAAATAAAAAGTTGAGTTCAGAAAAGGAGTACAATGAAAATTTTTGGGAGACTTGCGAAAAGGGGGTAATGCCCTATGACCACATTTTCTCAAGTCCCCAACAATTTTCATTTTTAATCTTTTTCCTCGTTAATATTTATCAGTGCCTTCTGCCATCCCGTTGGCGGGAGAAACATCGACACCGATGTGGATTGCTTTTATATCAAGATTGCACCACATTTTAGAATGTTTGACTCAAATTGTATTATAAAAAAGTGATTTTTTATGATTCAAACAAATTTTTGTTTGAGTTGTAATTGTTTAAACATTTTGAATTCAAGTTTGCAGATTTTGAATTGAGTTGTATCCGAGATAAGTTCAATATTTTTTGCAGGTTTGAAGACAGCTTTGGTTGAGGCTGACGACTTTGCATCAGGAACTTCGTCACGCAGTACGAAATTAATTCACGGTGGAGTGCGATATTTACAAAAAGCTATTATGCAATTCGATGTAGAGCAGTACAAAATGGTCAAAGAAGCTCTTCACGAACGAGCTTCGATGCTTCATAGTGCACCTCACCTTGCGCATCCATTGCCAATCATGCTGCCAGTCTACACGTACGTATAGGTACAGATTACAAGATAAATGGTTTCCATCTTATCTGGCACATACTGAGATACCAATCAACCAGAGAATTTTATTCAAGTGCATCACACTTGATAGATACCTCTCATTCAGTGGTACTAATTGGATTTCTAAATCAAGGCTTGTGTTGTTCAGTATTTTTAGTTTGAAATTAAAATTTTTATGTTGCAAAAGATCCGATTCCGATGCAATTGGATGAATAGATTGACGCTTGTTTTGTCGGATTTTCAATGAATAACATATAAAATTCGAGTAATGCTAAAATTTGTTGATGAAAATCTTTCTTCCGAAAGTCTGCTATAATATAAACTGTAAACTTCCCATATGGACTCGCAACGCAATGTTCAAAGTGACCACTGGATTTTTATATTAGGATTTTTTCCGGATTTGCTATAAACCGATGAATGAAAGTGAATTCAGTTATTGACTGAGAATTAACCATTTTTCCATCAGGTATCTTATTTAAAATTTTTTACTTTCAAACGTTCAAGAATAAGATACATTGTAAACCCAGTCATCAGGAATATTCCTGTTTTGGGGTTATGAATTATTTCAATAAAAAAAATAAAATAAAAATAATTGGTTCACCTAAAATCCGCCTAATAGAACATGTTTCCCTTCTAAAACTTTGATTTTCAAAATTGTAACGGGCCGAAAAAATTTTTGGGAATCCAAAAATGGCCATTGAAGTTTTTTTTATGCTTTATACCACTCTTGAGAGAACTTACACATTCTCATTTGATTCCAACATTAATTACCTATATATTTGGAAACAGGTGGTGGCAGATACCATATTACTGGTTCGGTATTAAAATGTACGATCTTGTGGCTGGCAGCAAGACTGTAAAATCGTCATATTATCTCAGCAAGCGAAACGCCCTAGAATTATTCCCTATGTTGAAGGGTGATAAACTTACTGGAGCTATCGTTTACTACGATGGTAAGTTTTTCGAAAAAAATGTATATCCTTTCTACGGTCACTTCATTGATGGTGATAATAACGAATCGTAAGAATTAAGGTCTAGAAATATCCAAATCTGCTCAAGTTTATAGAATTACATTTCACAATGGGCCATAAAAACTTTTTTGGCCAAAAGTAAACTCTGAAATTAAACCAAAAATGCAGGCTACTGTAATCAGTGATTATTCGAGTATTCAAGATGAACATTTTTACGTTGATAGTGGCAGGCCCGTCAAATAATGTGGGTAACGAAAAATCCCTTACTCCTGTGGAATTCCTCCATTTACTTCATTTACTAAATCGAAGTTTTAGACTAGCGTTCCATACAATATTTGAAAATTTGTTTGATTCAAAACAGGATCTCATAAAATAACAATAATAGTTTAATCGATATTTATTCACTGTGTGAGAGATTCTTCAAGTTTTCCAAATCTGGGAAAGAAATTTTGTAAAACTTATTAATGAACAAAACAGCATTTTCTTAAACTTTTTTTTTCTATAGAAGAAGTAAGTAAGCTACGTGAAAAAATGTAAAGAAAGAGTTTTTATTTTTGAAGAAAGCTATAAAATATCCTCCATTTTTCATAATTAATTTTTTCGCAATATAGTTTCATTCCGTTCCCACTGCTAGGGAACGTGTAAGAGGTAACTTGCTTATGATCCACATGTGAGCAAACGCTAAAGAATTCGAATATTTAATTTTAATAATCATTATAAATTATTATTTTCTTGCTTAATTCAACATAGCTTTCATTTTAAGACTATTCGTATTCATTTTAAATCCAGTTCACATTTTATTGCGAATTCCCACAAATTTGGAGTCCATATAACCAGATACATTTTCTAATATTAATAAATTGTAAATTTAGGCCCACATTTTGGATTTTGGAAAATTTTAACATCATCAACGGTTTATCTGAGCGAATTCACCCAAAAACAATGCCCGACACGTAGTTGGAGACATTGTTAATTTAGGAAATGTAATTTCAGAAAATTTCAAGCAACAATATTTTAAGCACAAATTTTAGAAGATGAATAAAAAATAATATTAAAAACCTTTAATCCATCTTCAGGATCATAAGCAAGTAGCTTCTCAGCCGTGCTTGAGCAGTCAGAAACGAATAAAATTATATTGCGAGAAAAATACACATTTTTTTTAATACTCAGAAAACGGTTCAAAATTTCGAAGAATGGGAAAGGATTTCTTATAGTTTTCTCAAGAAAAACAACTTTTATTTTTGAATGTTTCCTGCATTTTTAATATTGTATTTAAAATCAGTAATCTAAAAAATCATTACAGTATTATTTTTGTGGAAATCGTATTATTTTCTCGATATTTGGGCTCTCATATCGTATCCGCTACCTTGAATTTGAAAATTAAAATATCGAATTGAAAAACTGTTTCTCAAAAACCGTTATGGTGTGAGTTCCAGGAAAATCAAATAGCATATAATCTACTGACTTTTGGCAAAAAAATAGGTCTCTTGGACCACTGTATCTGTGTGATTTAATTCACATTGCATTTTAAATTCCATGCTCCAGGTCAGCAAGACGATGCAAGAATGAATCTCGCAGTTGCCCTCACAGCTTCACGACATGGAGCTACAGTAGTCAATCATGTTAATGTATTGAACCTTCACAAAGGTTTAGATAGAGTAAGTTTTTGATCAAACATTCCATATTAATTTTAAATACCCTCTCATATTGAAAATAATTCAATAATATCGCTTTTTATTACAGGATGGAAAAAGGGTTCTTACGGGTTGTCGTGTGAGAGACGAATTAACAGGCGAGGAATTCGACGTTAAAGCAAAGGTGATTATTAACGCAACAGGTCCCTTTACTGACAGTATTCGAAAAATGGATGATGCCAGTACACCTGAAATCTGCTGTCCATCTTCCGGTGTCCATATTGTCCTTCCTGGTTATTACAGGTAATTATGATTCATATTTAAAAATTATTTTGAACAAAGTAGCAAAAATGTAAGAAATTGAATTCAGAATAAATATAAATTTTAATTCTCCATTAGCTTCTAATATTTAAATTCAACTACGAAGTTCTCAGAAATTGAAAAAAAAATCTTATTAAATTTGTATAACACACTCCCTATACAACTACAGAATATTTCGGGATATCTCATTTGTCTCGAGATATTCTGGGAACATCTTTGGGATGTCTACGAAATGTCCCTCCAAAACGAAGATTTTGATAGCCCTGGGATGTGCATTGGATATCTTGATGATGTCTCCAGGATATCTCAGGGAATAATAGGATATCCTGAAATATCTTATTGTTGCGATGGTCTTGAAATGTCTATATCAAAAGTTAAACAACAGAAATAGAGAAAAAGAAGGAAACCTCTTAATCCTCTTCCTTTTTTGGTTGTCTTTCTCATATCGCAATTTTTCTAAATACACGCCTATTTTTCCAATATTTGAAAAAACACTCATAAATGTCTCCCTTTGACTTGAAAAAAAACACAATGTAAAAAAGAAGGCAACCTGCAGATTTTGTGATGCCTCTTTTTTTTATTTTATTTTTTCTAATTTGTAGGGAAACATTTCGGGAAACATTACAGATTTTGTTAGACTTTGTTCGTTGAATTCTTGGTTATTTCGGTGAAAATTGAATTTTCTTTCTCAACTCCTAAGAATTCTGGAGTAGCTAAACACAAAGTTTCACATGTTCAATAACGTGTATGCTATTGATTTACAGTCCAGACCAGATGGGTTTGCTTGATCCAGCGACGAGTGACGGCAGAGTAATTTTCTTCCTGCCCTGGCAAAAGCAGACAATCGCCGGAACGACAGATCTTCCTTGTGATATAACTCATAATCCAAAACCGACTGAAGACGAGATTATGTTTATTCTCCAGGAGGTAAAAAATTATTTGAACCCGGATGTGGAAGTGCGTCGTGGTGATGTGCTCTCTGCTTGGAGTGGAATCAGGCCTCTGGTTTCTGATCCAAATAAACCAAACACGCAGTCCCTCGCTCGTAATCACATCGTTCATGTAAGCCCAACGAATCTAGTCACAATTGCTGGTGGAAAGTGGACCACTTATCGAGCAATGGCAATGGAAACAATCGACGCTGCAATTCAAGGTTTTTTAACTCATTCTGTGTTTTGGAATTTCAGAAACCTAATATGAAAATCTGGATAAATGTTACGTTTCTTTCTCCTTAAGCTTGCGACCTAAAACCAGATAGACCATGCCAAACTGACGGTATGCTTTTGGAAGGAGCTCAGGGTTGGACACCAACCATGTACATTCGACTAGTCCAGGATTTCGGACTCGAATGTGAAGTTGCTCAGCACTTGGCAAAAAGCTACGGAGATCGTGCCTTCGCTGTAGCGAAAATGGCCTCACTTACCGGCAAACGTTGGCCTATAATTGGCAAAAAAATTCACCCCGAGTTCCCTTACATCGATGCCGAGGTAGACTCACTACTTTTTTTTAATTAAAAAAATTAATAGCTAGAAGTACCCTGATATAAATACTCTTCAATCATTTTTCATTCTAGATTCGGTACGGATGCCGAGAGTATGCAAGAACAGCAATCGACATGATCGCTCGACGATTAAGACTCGCGTTCCTGAACGTTCAAGCCGCTCAGGAAGCTCTTCCAGGCATCATTGACATCATGGCGGAGGAATTAAAATGGTCAGCCGAAGAGAAAAAGAAGCAGCAAAAGGAAGCTAGCGAATTCCTTGCCAACGAAATGGGACAAATGGTGAATCGTGCCTCACGAGACAAGATTCCCATCAATCTCACCAAAGACGAAATTCAATTGTACATCAAGCGCTTCCAAATTATCGACAAAGATCGCAAAGGATACGTTTCTATAAACGATATTCGAAGGGGTCTTAAGGTTTGCATAGTATTCATATTCAGAATCATTAGGAGACGTGTTGAAAACAGTCTCCTCTCTCAATATTTCTGATTTAATAACCTGATTCATTTTCAGAACATTAAAAATTCAACTCAACCATTTTGAATAAAATGATTGATTTTCGATTAACAAAAATATTGAGAGAAGTTACAGACTGTCTCTCCATTTGAAGTTGATCAATTAAATTTCTAGTAGAATGCAGCGTTACACTTTTTTAAAGTTTTGTTTGGTAACGAGGCCAAATAAACTTAATGATCTAACGTAACGTCACTTGTTCAAAATTTAGGCACTCGGTATAAAGCTGCACGAAGCCGAGATGCACAATTTACTGAACGAAATCGATCTCTCCTACAATGGCCAATTGGAGCTTCAAGACTATCTCCAGGTAATCTGATAATGTCATAATGTTAACGATTCGGTTTTTTTCCATTGAACAGCTCTTTGGCGACAAGGACGTTCCCGGCGAAGAGCTACACGAAATCCTTCGCGAAATCGACACAAATATGAACGGTCAAGTTGAACTGGACGAATATCTTCAGGTCTGTCAATGTTGATAAAGGTTCTAACGGATTTCTTTTCTCGATCTTAAGGTCCACGTTGTACTGGACTCAGTGATCGAATCCTGTTATTATTTTTTAGTTTGCACTGTGCACTAATTACCCTGAGTTTACCTCGACGTTTTGCAATCGTCTTCGTAGGCTTATAATATGTTTACATTTCAATGTGTCGAGTTTATTTTGTTGCAAGCTGTGTGCTGCGAAAGGCATGTGCTAATAGTAACAGTCTTGCAAAGAAGTTTAGCATCAATTAGAGTTATTATTTTGAATAGATTTTTCAGCTGGCTTAAAAAATAATCTGTTTTAAAAACGAAACTCGGGTTTTCCGAATCTGTTACGAGAATAGAGGAAATTATTTTCTAAACAAAAAATCTACCAGATTATGAGATAATAAGTATCTATTTCAAGAATTTAATGTTCAATAAAATAATTTCTTCTATGCCGTTTTGCTCGGCTTAACTCTCTCCTTCGTAGAAAAATATAAAAGCGTTAGGTGTTGATTCATTTCAAAGACTGATGCTTTCTCCCTAACATGATTCTAATCACTGACATTTAATTTGTTAAAAAGACAAAGTTGAAATGTCTGTGGTGGACTGGTTTTCTGAATTCGAATTAATTTTGAATTTTTTCTCTCATTTTGCATGTCTTTCTCTTCTACCATCTTTTATTTTCTGTTTCGCATGGTTGGCGGAGATTTGTTTTGTTTGTTTTCATTCGGTTCCCCTGTTTTGTTCTCAGTTTAGGTATTTGGAGTACCTAATTCAAAATTTAACCGCAAACTTTTCTTCTTGCTAGGAAAGTTTACAGTTACAGAAAGTTTATCGTTCATTCGAGCTGAATATCTTTCTCAATTATTCTATCTGATATTGTAGATTCATTATTTTAACTAGGCTAAGGTCAATTATTTTGAAAAGAAGTGTCAAAAGCAAAAAGTCCCGAAGAGAGAATTTAAAATTTGAGAGCAAAAGAATTGCTTGTATTTGTTGAAGAATTAATTGGAAACATTCGTAACGTCCAAAGTTTTCAATTTTCTTTGAGGTACTAAGCTTTTTGGTTCCACGTAGAGACAATCAACTTTCGAAACAAACTGTGGAAGTCTGCTTACACCTGTTACAATTTCAGTCCCCTTTTCCCCCGAAATTAATAGCTGAAGTGCGTTCTTGACGTTTTGTCAAGAATGTAACACAAAAATAGACCCTGGAATTTTGAATATGACTGACTTGTGATATTTCTGTTATTCAGATGATGTCCGCAATCAAGTCTGGACACGTGGCTTATTCGAGATTCGCTAGGATGGCAGAGATGGAGGAGGCACAGCACGAAAAGGACTCCCTGAAGAAGAAGATCTCTGTGGAAAGATCTGGCGGTGGACTGTGAAGAGTCACTAGAGGAAATAATTTTTCGCACATCTTCTTAGAATCGTATTACCTCTCCGTAAATTGGGATCTGAAATCATGACGTCACAACGTCACGTGACAGGCAATTTGGCAATTAATTAAAAAGAATGCATTAGTATCCGCAAAAATGGTGATAATAGCTATTTTGGGAAAAAGGAAAAAATGTTATACGGTGGATGGTGATGGAATCTTCATCCAATGTATTTTTCGTAAAAAATTATTCGTTTCCCTTATTTTAAACAAACTAGATGGAGAAAAAACCTGTGAGAAATATGAAACTGCACGGATGGAAAATTTCCGCAATACTAGCCGTAGCAACTTTTAGAAGAAAACCGTAACTCTAATTTGAAAATTTTATTTTTTATGAGGTCCAAGTATACGAATCCAAACCTCTTTTTTGGTTTCCCTTAAATTTCGTATTGTTCTTCTTCAAACTGATCTTTGAATAATCATTATGACTAAAAAATACAATCGATGAAGCATTTGTCCGACAATCTGTTTATCTCAGTATTTCAGATCTCAATAGTTCAATTGCACTCTTTCCTATTTCGTTTCCTCCTATTCCTTCTCACTCATTGCACATTATTTATTCTAGGATTTTAAGTTTCATGGATTCAAAAGTCTAACTTTTGTCTCCTAATCGAGCGATTCCTGCACATATTTGTCAAATCTTTGTCAAACGAGCCACCGATAAAAATGTACGAATAAGGCGCTGAATGAAATTCCTCTGCTCTCAATTTTTTAAATAATTTGATGATTTCTTTCCTTTGGAATCATGTTGTTATCTTTATTGTTATCAAAAAATATTGAATTTTAGAGCTTTTATTTTGTTCTCTTTTTTAAGAGAAAGAATTGACTATTGATCAGAAGAGATATCAAATATTTATCTACATTGTTGTATTTTAGCGAGAAGAGGAAGTAGAGCTTATTCGTATTTTTAATCGCTTTGGTAAATTTTTCTTAAGAAATATCATTATAAAAATGAAATGGAAAAGTATATTAACATTCAAGAACATATAATATCCCCCAAATATAATGCGCATGACTGGGCAACAAATGGGATACATTTTATGAAAATGCATTAAAAGATTCAAAAGACAGATTGTTACAGTCGATCATCGTAGAGCGCTTTTCAATCAAACTTTCACTATTGTCGCGGATCTTAAATAATTGATTTAATATAAACGTGTGTACATAAATTCATCGCCGTTGAAAGAACGTTAATCTTTAATCCATCAAACAGTTGGCGGATACACTGTGGGTATCACGCGTACCCGTGTTTTATTTCTTGTTGTTAATTTTGTCGTTGATCATTATTATGTTGCTATTTATACATGCATAGAAACGTACGTACATACGCATAATATATTTCTCTATTTGCTAAAAGAAATTACGCTGGTCGACATGCAATATTCATGAAATATACGGCAAATATGACTCCTATTTGGCTTCGTTCATTTTCGAATCCTCTCCGAAGACTTTGTTCCAACTTGTTTGGTTCAGAGACGAAAGCACTTAGTACTTGTGTGAGCAGAAACTCAGTTTCAGGTTTGAAGAGTTTGAAAGAAAGAAATTTAGCGCTTCGAATTTAGATATTGTGCAATTTGAAAGTTTTTAATTACACTTAGTGAACTTGGAATATTGATGACTTAAGAATTAGAGAAGGCGCGAATGTTGACACGCCACTGGGTTGTTCTGTTTATTCAGTGCTCATCTCTCCTGTTTTTCTCCCTCTTCCATCACTGTCTTGCGCTCTTGTTGGAGGCCAGTTGAATCTTTAAATGGTTTAGGGGCGGGTTCAGATTTATCGTAAAAATACTTCATGTCAAGAACCAGAACCTGCATTGTACATTCTGTCAAATATTATACTGCTCTGTGTTTTTTAGAAGAAATAAGTGTATAAATATTAAATGAAAAAATTGGGTAATGGAGAATAGAATTCGCTGGATTTTTTTTCGAACTATCTGACATGAGAGAGGGAATGGAGAGGGTATTTGCACTCATTGAACAGTCTCGCAAAGCGAACATGCGAGAGCAGCAAAGCGGCAAGGTGGTCCCCCAACCCCTCTTACTGATTCTGTGCCTGCCTTTTTACATGGGTGTCGCTATCGAGGGATCAAAAATAGGCATTATACGATTCAAATGTGGATTTAGAAAAATGAAGAAGGCTCGAATGAAAAATTTGAGGGCCCCAGGCTCCCCTACTCAGAAAAGTCGAATCTAAAAGGAAAAAACTTTTTTTTTTGACCCCTCGATAGAGGCACCTATGCAAAAGAGGCAGGCTCGGAATCGTCGAAAATGTTAGGGGCTGGAGACCACCTGGCTATGCTGCTCCCACATCATCGTCCTTCGACCCTTCGGCCTCCTGCTAATATGCCTGACTATATTTTCCGTCATTCTCTTTTCAAAAACACCAATCACAAATTTTCAGAAATAAATTTCAATTGAAAAATATTCAATTTGAAAAAATTAAACCAAGAAAATAAATTTAATCTTTAGAACATAAAAAATTCTCAAAATTAAAGAATTTTACAGAATATTTAAATAATAATTTGTAAAATTAAGTAGAACAATGTGAAGAAGATTCTGGTTTTTCTTTTGAACTATTTAGACGATAATTTTATCGATCGTATTCTCGGTTTTATTAAATTTTTTCCTGAACACGTGCATTTGAGAAATGAGAATAATATTCGATCAAAGTTCGACCCATCTACCTGAGCCCGCCCCTCAAACCATTCCACAGGCCACCAAAAGGGTGTGACAGTGGGGGGGGGGGGGGGGGGGAGAGGAAAAGGGGGACAGTGAACACAACAAAAAAACAAAGGGGGGTAGATTTTACGCCTTACTCAATTT